>JANSVK010000090.1:0-145035 GCA_030068005.1 Cladophialophora exuberans | reverse complement strand
GAGCGCGCCGCTGCCGACGACATCCATCGCCGCTCTAGCCAACGCCATCACGCGACCGGCCACAACGCGCGCGGGATGTGCATTGCCGCTCCACGCGGTTCCCGTGCCGTCGATGCTCGAGGCGACGAACCACACCACGTTATTCATATTCGGATCGAGTTTCCTCCACGCCTGGAACCGCGTCTCCATCTCCGCGCGCTGCGTCTCGGTAATGCCGTCCTGCGCGAGCGAGAGGTCGACAATGAGCGGTGAAAAGCTCCAGTCCCAGCGGGCGAGGAAGTGCAGACAGCGGAGGAACGCTGTCGTCGAGGACCCTGGTGTGCTCCAGGGCGCGGGGTGCAGGAATGCTTGCGCGGCGACGAGTTCGGCGATTTCTTCCGGCACGTGCACGGACAGGAGGAGGTGTGAGGAGAGCCATTTCTTCAGCAGCCGTATCGTGCCTGAGAGGGGGGGGAAGCGGGTGATGAGGTTGCGGATCGTAGTGGTGTGGATGGGTTTCGCCTGGAAATCGCGCTTGTGGGTCGCGAGTGCGAGCGCTAGGGAGTCTCGAACTGATCCGTGTAGGGATTTGTCTTTGAGAGAGGTCTGGAGAAGATGGCTCTCGCGGTCGTGGTAGATGCGCAGACGGAAACAAATGGGCGACAGGCCTGGCCCAGGTGATGGGTAGATGATGTCGAGGAAGGATGTGTTGAAATGTCCTGTCGTGGCGGAATCGGTGTTCTCCAAACCAACCCGCGTCGTCAGCTGTGCGGTGTCGTCGCTCGATCCCAAAAGCTCTGAGAGTTTGAGCAGGAAAGCAATCTTGGTATGTTGGATTGCTGGAAGAGAGTCAGGCCATCGCGTCGACGAGTCAAATTGGATAAGGATGTCGATTGGTGATGTTGTAGACGGGAGTAAAGGGTGGAGAGTGGTGCTTGAACGCAAGGCTGGGTCGGCCGGTGAGATGGAGCGAATTGGAAGGGGCAGACCATCCAGATTGTGGAGGGTCGAGGTCAGCGTTTGGAAGGATGAGTTGATGACTCGGAAAGCGTCCTTGGGGCTAACAACAAGTGATGCCTCATCATCCCTCAATACGCTGGTTTCCAGGTTTTCCGTCCTGGCTCGTAATGCGCTCGGTGGAATCTTGAAATGCATCGTCGTGAGATATGAAATGATCTGCAATGTGACCGGTACTCCTCCCTGTTTCCATACCAGAGATTCAGAAATGCTACCGTCCTTGAACCGACGTAGTTCTGCCTTCTCGCCCCAGAATTTCTGGAATTTCGCTGCTTCCTCCGGCTCATCTGCTGCAGGACCATGGTCTACGAGCCGATTGGCAGTTTCCGGATTCGCGAGCAAGGCAATCTGCACCATATACTTATCTTTTTGATGCGAGGGGGCTTGACTTAATGACCAGTCTGATGATTGTGGTAGCTTGAAGTCGAGTAAATTGATGCGATCACCTAGACCCCGAGTTAAGACGGCGTATAGTTCATGAAGGAATTTTCGCTCATCTGCTGCACTTCCTAATAGCTCTTCCGGTACAGCAAGGGAATACACTTCGTCATACTGCAGCAAGGGCACTGCAATGTTCAAGACAAAAGTCGAGTCGAGGCTGTCCTGGACTTTTGAGTTGACAGAAGCCAAAGAAAGCCGAGCGTGATGTCGCAGGCTTTGATATGACCAAGGGCTCATCTTGTATAGAACGTTCACGCTGGTCTTTGCATCAAAGATCACTGGTACATCAGATGGTGACAGGTCCAAGTCTACCTTGTTCAGCAGCATTGGCTGTTGCTGCAAGTCTCGCCCGGACAACACTTGTAGCATGGCTTTGAAAAACTGAAGACTGCTGTATTGTTTGGAAAATAACGGGTACCCTTGGTGACCCCCTGTAGAGAGCAACAAAGCGCACACTCGCGACCACTCCGTAAAGCCAAACCCGCCGGCACGAATAGGACTGGAAAAGCCTCGCTGTCGAAGCCAGAGCTGCCCTATACGGCATGCTTCATCAAAAGCGACACTCCTTGCCGATTCAACAAGCCGTTCGAAAGCTGAGAGAGACGCTGTAGATCGTATGGCACTATTGTAGAATGGAGTGGGTTGACCCGATTCGTCTGAGTTCCCAGATACTGCTAGCCTCAGACAATTCTTCGTGGGCAATGTCTTTGCACGAGGTATTGACTCGTCTGGAAAACCGACTGTGATCCAGAAGGTAAACTTGGACAGACTCGCATCTTTAGGCACAAGCTTGATAGCCGGGAAGAGATCAACATCACTCGTTTCTGCGAATGACAAGTCAAAGTCCGCCGCTTGCTGTTCTTTGATTGATAGCGCAATGCAAGCAACGTAGAACGCGGCTTTGTGGAATGCTCTCATGTTAAGATAGTCTTTTTCTTGAAGGACATCTTCGGGCAGAATGACTGTGATGTCTATCAAATTCTCGTTCTTGAGACTCAGCCCATGCGACAGAGCGCCCCTGACTACAACATGCTTCGGCGGTTTGAATTCGAACTTGTAGTTTGTGTCTTTCGTTGGATGCGGAGGGGGAAATGGAATTCGGACACCTTGCTTGCGGAATAATTTGGAAGCGTCTGTGGCTGACATAGGTTCACGCTGAGGTATGTTCTTGATGAGAGATGCTAACATGTTGGAAACAGCAGTCCATTTTGATCGAAGCCTCTCATAGTTTGGTGAAACTTCTTCATTCAAATCGGACACTTGGAGCGCTAGGACAGCGGATTTACTGATTCCGCCTGTGGGCAAGACGTTGGATTTTGGCTGGGTTACTTTCTTCAATTTTGCATCCCGCGGTCTTGATTGCTTCATTTCAGGTATGCTCTTCCCTCGAACCTCTTCCGGAGATTCATTGTCAGGTTCGGAGCCCGTAGAGTCGTCGTCCGGGCCGGAAGATGGGTCGGGAAAATTGGTGTCGTTATTTTCGGAGCCATGGTACAATTTACGTCTTTTGGGCGAGTGTCCTGCCGATTTCCGACCTTGAATGGACATGTCGAAAACGTCTGGGCATCTGAATCCAAGTCTGAGAGGTTCAAATTCAATATCTTGAAGTTCAAGTTGTCGATCCAAAACTTTTTTGGCGCCAAGAAAAGATCTGCCGGTTTGAGGTTAGCGCGACGCCACAACTTGGGGCTGCTTAGGTAATGACCCGTCGACAGCGTGAGCGCTCAGCTCTACTATGGTGAGCTGAGTGACTGATTGCGAAGGAGTCAAGCGTAGGCAAGTTTTATCGTCAAGGTTGGATGCCCATCAATCATCCGACTTGGAGATCTGCTTTGAAAAATAGACAGAAACATGTTCATTGTACTGAATGGATGTATTGGCAACTAAATGACGCATCAACGGACATATTGTACAGGTAAAAACAGACCACTTCCTTCATAGAATGAGTGACTACCCCAACACTTGGATCACAATGCAACCTCAACAGCGAGCGAACACAACCCCATTAATCATGACGGCAGTTGATCCAAATTGAACACCAACGCCCCTTGCTCTCGAATCACCTCACATCACTTCCAACACTATTCGACCGTCAAATTCGATTGAAACCTTGATTGTCAATGAGGAGGCCTGATGACCAGACCATCGTTTAGTTCAAAGGAATCTCAGTAGCCGCCTTCATGGCACGGTACTTCTCTTCACGATCACCAAGAGCATAGCGCCATTCGATGGCCTTCTCGGAAGCAGCGTCAGTGAAGGTGGTGACGACCGATTTCAAGTGAGAGAAGGTCTCGAAGCCGGCCTTGCCGCGGTAGCTACCCATTCCACTCTCACCGAAGCCACCGAAGGGCACACTTGGTACGGCCAGCTGGGACATGGGGTCATTGATGGCAGCGCCGCCAGAGCGGATATTGGTGACGAAATACTCGGCTTCAGCGTTGTCTTCGGTCATGGCGTACAGCGCAAGAGGAGTGGGATCGATGTGGTTGATGATCTTGCGAGCCTCGGCCTGTGTTTTGTAGCTGGCGACAGGAAGGAGGGGGCCAAAGATCTCAGCCGAGAGTGCAGGGTCGTCAAGAGCCGGATTCAAGATCACGGTGGGCTCGATGAAGCGCTTGGCTGGGTCCTGACGCTTACCGCCGAGAACAATCTGACCCTTGGTGGCGGCGAGGACATCTGCGATGCGCTTGTAGTGCATATCGTTGATGAGGCTCGACATTCCATCCACTCCCGAGTTCTCCACGAAGGCCTTGATGTGCTTGATCAACGCGGCAACGAACTCGTCCTGCACGGATTCATGCACCAGAACGTAGTCGACCGTCATACAGGTCTGGCCCAGGTTCCAAACTTTGGCCCATGCAATTCTCTTGGCAGCAATGTCGAGGTTGGCCTTCGGGGTGACGATGGCTGGGGTCTTACCACCTAGCTCCAGGGTCACTGGGGTGAGGTGTTTGGCAGCGGCGGCCATGACGATACGGGCGACTTTGGCGCCTCCAGTATAAATGATGTGTGCCCAGTGGTAGGTCAGCAACTCAGTGGACTGGGGGATTCCACCGTTGACAACGCGGTAGCTCTCACTATCCAGATACTTGGGGATCAACTCGGCAAGGAGCTTGCCTGTTGCTGGGGTCATTTCGCTAGGCTTGATGACAGCTGTATTGCCAGCCGAGATGACCGAGACCAAGGGGTCGATGGTCAAGTCCAATGGATAGTTCCAGGTGCCGAGAATGAGGACGGCGCCCTTGGGTTGCTTGTAGACGCGAGGCTGGTTGACTTTGAATTCGTCGAACACGTCGACTGGAGAAGGCTTGGCCCATTCTTCCAAGTGCTCGAGAGTGTGAATGATCTCGTTCTTGATTCCGATGATTTCGAATGCTTGGGATTCAACCTTGGGCTTGCGGATATCCTGGTACAGAGCATCTTCGAATTGGCTCTGATTCTCATCCAACATCTTCCACACCCCTCTCAGCTGCTGCTTTCTCCATTCGATGGGCAGAGTCCTGTCGGTTTCAAAGGCTGCCTCAGCAGTCTTGAACTCTTTGAGGAGTTCGCCGACTGGGGTGAAGAATTCGGGATCTGCGGCGACCATTTTGCTTGATTTGTAGATAGAAGGGATTTTCTTGTTATTGTTGTTTGTTCTTAAGTTGTGGTTGTTGCTTTGCTGTTGCGATGATGCTGGAGAGCAAGAAAAGGAAGTCGCTCTCTTGTCGACATCCTACCTTAAGTAGTATTCCCCAGCCGGTAGGACTGAGGGTGTGCCTGAGTGAGATGATGTTAGAGTGCCGTCACTGATGTTGACGATTCTCGAAATCGACAATGTCCCGCGCTCAATATCGCCGGAAAGAGTAATGTGCCCAGTCGATACTTGGCAGATTACAGAGCAACCAACAGCCATCAAGACAAGCGAGGCAAGCGAGAACCAGAACAATCTGACGGATTGATTGGGACAGGCTATTCAAGATCGATGGACGTCAGGTACATACACGACGAAGCCATCATCTACTCGGTCCAATCCCGGAAGTTCGCGGTGCGAGTAGTCTTGCAATAGTTCTAAATGGTACATTGGCGACCAACACTCGAGGTAGTCTCGCAATAGTCACCGTCCGGATAGTCTGGAGGAGGTGGATCAATAACCCCAGATGTTGTGTTCCCGACATCTCGCCAAAGGAGGACAATGACGTTTTGGGCTGTATTGTCGTTCTGACTAAGGACAGTACCTAGATGGGATGCCGAGTGTCGCATGCCGAGTGTCGCTCTGTTAAGCGATATAGATCTGGAGTACGTACAAACCACTCAGAAAAGGCCGTTAGAGTGCGCCAATGGTAGAAACGAGAGGTGCCTGAAGATCGGAAAATTCTCCGCCTTGCTTCAGGGACCGAGAAAACTCCACCGTCGGGGCCGCACGTGTATTGACAGTGTCCAATGTAGGAAACACATCCGCTGAATCAAGGACATGCTGAGCAGTCGATTGACGATGGTACCAGTGTACAATTACAAACACGTATCTTTGTCATTGATGGTCGTTTGTAAAGTGAAGGACGGCGAGGTGTGAGCTCATCGTCAAAGCAAATTTAGCACGTCTGCCACTCCTGTCTTTTGCTTTGCCGTATCAATGTGCTTACGTACTCCAGTTCCTGTTATGACGTGTCGAGGCTGAGTGACAAAGTACATGGGTACCTATGCAGTGAGAACCGTTCTACCTCTCTGCATTATCCTCGACTCAAATCTCACTGCTCCAAAAGATGTAGTCTGCTACACACAGTCCCCATCAGCTCTTCGTCCTTAGCTTCCCCTCTGAAGTGTACCTTGCTCGTATCCCACTTTGCCCAAGACCTCGCCAGAGCGCCATCTTCTGCGCGTAGCAACCCCAAAGCCACGTCCAAACGCCCAGTCTGGTATGTGCTGGTGTAGAAAACGCTGGCGCCGCACCTTTTGCAAAAGTCGCGTTGGGAATATAATGAGCTTTGATATCTCGTCACCGATCTGTGCTCACTGCCGTCGTGGATGGTGTTGTCCGACCATCTGATGCTCGAAAATGGTATCTTCCCCAAGAATGAAGTTATTGTCTGACCAAAGGATAGCCGGCATGAGCGACAGGAGCAGAGACATGCTGACCATTTGGGGAAAGTGTGATCTGTCATTCCTTCCTGAGGACGGCTGATGGAGAATTGGATATTACCACAATGGCAGCTGGCTTGCAAGCTATCGTCGTTCTTCTGGGGAAGATCAACCTTTGCTAGCTCTGGCAGCGCCTCGAGCTCTTTCCCCAAATCCCGGGACATCTGGGAGCCTGCGTTGATGCATAGGTCATCTGGTGGAAAGCAGTGCGCGAGTCCTCCATCTTTGGTATCTGAGACAGAGACGTGTAACCTGGCGCTGGTGGAATAATACTCCATGCCCGTAGCTTCATCGATCGCTCCCAAACAGACCTTCCATATGTCACCTTCGGGGTCACGAATAACCTCCAAGACATGCGACCCACAAGTACCGCAGAAGTATCGGACGCGTTTTGTGGATGTCTCATACTTTTGGAGTGTTCTTCCGACGGTTCCGAAGGGGATGGAATCTGTTTGAACCCGTCTTGCGCTAGTGTAGAGGTTCCCGCTTACATGTCGACATGTATCGCAGTGGCAGTAGATCTCAGCAAGCGAGTCTATGTCAAGGACAACATTGTGGTGGAAGGCGCCGCAGTGGCACCTGGCAAGAGCAGTTCTGCGCATTCCTTTTCCCTTGTTGTTGATCTTTGCATCCCTCTTTATCTCCTGTAGTAATGAGTATTTTCATGTCTATTTAAATCTGCATCTATATTTGTTTGTTTGATGCCTGTTGTGGGTCGACACTTTCCTTGAGATATACGGTGGCTTAGTCATCAGGGCATCTCCAGCATTGACCCTCCGAAATCGGGAAAAAATTGCATGGGTGAAGACGGTATTGTGACTCTTCAGGATCCCGACTTTCATTCAACTTAATACCAGTTTCTGCAATCACGATTGGCAGTCAATCTTTCTGATACATCCCATCAGGAGACCATCATTACCAAAATGCTCGCGGCTGTTGGTGTACCTGTTCCCAACACCGCCCATGCGGTCAGCGTCTCATTGCCATCATGGAAAGCCAACGTGGGCTACGAGGAGGGCGAGGAGTGGGTCGTTTCCAAGATGCAGACCGGTTACCCCAGATTTTTCATTCACTTGACAATCCAAGATCTTGAAAAGGAAATCTTAAAGCTTTATGGGAGATCTGGGGAAAGTGTTATGCTATTCCCCTCTCAAGCTACAGCAAAGAGATGTGTCGCCTTCTTTTACAGTAAAGTTAAGGAGCTGGGTACCGGTGTCGTCCATACCCTTCGATTGGAACCGCAAAATACAGATAACAAAAGCCACGCGACAACATTTTCTGGCCTGTCGTGTGTTTTCTTCCCCAAGGAGTATTTCAGCGTGGCAAAGCAAGTGTGGCAGCATACTGGAGATGGTATCTCGAGTCGACGAGGAGAATTCTGTTTGAAAGCATTGAGAGATGGAATACTTCAACCTGTTGCTGCACAACCACGACCATCCCCCGAGGACTTGTACACGAAAGGCCCGCGAAGATACCAGCGACCCGGGTCACGCAACGGAATTGTTCGTGATATTAGCCCTCCGACAAAACCCACCACAAATGGAAACACTACAGACGGCGAAGACAAAGACCACACCCAGTTCGTCGAGGAGCGGTTTGGACGAAATCTCAATGTCAAGTTAGCATCACAAGCCAAGCTGGCCATACGCCGAAGAATTAGTGGCTGTCTCATCGATGACACAGAACTTGAGCAAGCACTGGCAAAGTCACCGAACAATTGTGATGCAAGGCGGAAAGGCCTTACTGAAGAGGACGTCTACCTTTACCCCACTGGAATGTCATCCATATTCAACACCCACCGAATCTTGATGGCCAATGCTGAAGCTAAAGGACAAGAGCCTCGAAAGAGCATATGCTTTGGCTTCCCTTACATTGACACTTTGAAAATCCTCGAAAAGTGGGGGCCAGGCTGTATTTTCTACGGCCATGGCAGCGCTGCTTGCCTTGATGATCTTGAACGACGGCTTGAGGCTGGAGAACGGTTTCTGGGCCTCTTCACTGAATTTCCGAGTAACCCGCTCCTCAACTCGGCTGACCTTCAAAGAATTCGAATATTGGCGGATAAATACGACTTTGCTGTCGTCGTCGACGAGACCATCGGCAACTTTACTAACGTTGACGTCCTCAGTCGGGCAGATGTCGCGGTGAGTAGCTTGACCAAAGTCTTCAGTGGCGACAGCAACGTCATGGGTGGGAGCTGTGTGTTGAATCCGCAGAGCAAAATGTATAATGAACTAAAACAGACTTTGGCACGCGAATATGAGGACAATTACTGGGCAGAAGACGCGGTCTTCATGGAACGAAATTCCCGCGACTTCATCTCGAGAAGCGAGCGCATCAACCAGAATACCGAGGCAATAGCGACGACATTACAGCACTGTCCCTTGGTGAAGCAGGTGTATTATCCGAAATGCAGCCCCAGTCGCCCGAACTACGACGCCTGTCGAACGCCCAACGGTGGCTACGGAGGTCTGTTGTCTGTGACCTTCCAGCATCCGGAACAAGCCGTCGCTTTCTTCGACGCCCTTGCGGTTCAAAAGGGCCCGAGTCTGGGCACAAATTTTACACTGGCGTGCCCGTACACGGTCCTAGCACATTACGCGGAGATGGATTGGGCATCGCAATGGGATGTTGAACCTGACCTTGTCAGATTGAGTGTGGGCCTAGAAGAGCCAGCTGAATTGGCAAGCAAGGTAGATCTGGCTTTGAAGGCGGCAGAGAGCGCAAAGGTATGATCACTTTAAATGTTCCAATGAAGCTCTTTAGGTGGCAGGGCCAGGCATCTCCGTCGTTCAACTCGACGATCTGCGGCCATTGGAGGGGAGGTCCTGGAATGGAAATCTCAACGGCTGATCGGGCCGTAGCATTGACGTAGTTTGTAGCATACAGCTTGTGTTGCTGTTGTTCTCAGAGTGAACAGATGGTCAAGTTGTAAGGCCACATTGGCCGGGGTTTGACTGGGGTGACTTGCACGTGCTGTAGAATCGCGTCGGCCCCGCACTGAAGTCGAAGTTGAAGTCATTCTGTCGACTTCCAGTTTCATACGATCAGGAAAGTCCTTCAACTTCTATCAACTTTCTATCCTTCATGATACCTGCTCGTCCGTCACTGGCATTGCTTATCACTGCTAGTAAACAAAGGCGCTCTACATTTTGAATAGAATTGCTCTGACTGCAGCATCCATCTCAAGGTTGTATGCCACTTCCCCTCACAGGTATTGCAATCCTCCTGCTCCTGCTCGTCCTGACCCAAACCCTCCTCGATTTCTCAATCTTACAGAGCTCCTACACTCTGAATTTCCTTTCTATATTACCTTCTCACATCTCACCGACCATGGCCTGGCGCTGCTCCGGTCGCACCAACGCCGAGTTGATTCAAAACCTGTTCAGCCAAGGCCTAATCCAGGCCCCTCGCGTTCGCGATGCCATGTCCTCAGTCGACCGCGCTCACTATTGCCCTTCCTCTCCTCACGCCGCGTACGAAGATTCTCCACAGCCTATCGGGTTTGCCGCCACGATATCCGCACCACACATGCACGCCTCCGCCTGCGAATCTCTACTATCATTCATGCCAGAAAACAAAGGCGCCAAAGTTTTGGATATCGGCTCCGGTAGCGGGTATTTGACGCATGTGATGGCAAATATCGTTTGCGGACCAGATGGCAAAGGAGAGGGCAAAGTCGTGGGGATTGATCACATTAAAGGCCTCGTGGACATGTCTCGCGAAAATATGCGGCGGAGTCCGGAGGGACGAATGCTGCTTGAGACAGGCAAAGTTGAACTCGTGCTAGGAGATGGCAGAAAAGGGTATGCTGAGGGTGGTCCGTATAATGCCATCCATGTTGGAGCCGCGGCGAAAGAAATGCATCAACAATTGATCGATCAATTGGATAAGCCCGGTAGGATGTTTATACCCGTGGAGGATTCGGACGGATGGGGAAGTCAATGGATTTGGGTCGTGGATAAGGATAAAGATGGGAAAGTGACGAGGCGGAAAGATATGGGTGTGAGATATGTGCCATTAACCGATGCGCCTACCTGACAACGACAGGGCGGTTTCAAGCAGTGGTTGAATGGTTTATTTGGGAGGTAGGTGGTCGAAAAGAACGCAAAGAAAGCAAAGAAAATGCCAAAGGATCTGGATTCGAAGTCAGTACGAAGCGGAATTATGGGTACTGATTGGAACTATCGGCCATATCATACCATGAGCAGTGCGTGGAATGTTCGTCACCGACATGAATATGAACGATTGTATAACAACAAACATTTTGGGCAAGTGATTTGAAGCGGGACTTGGGTTCTGAATTCTTCTGGATTGACATTGTCCAGAGAAGGCATGTCCTTCTCATACTGCCAGTACTAATCTTGGTCCATCATACTACAGTGATGGGAGACTGGAACCACATCATATAAATTGAGCTATGTAGCACAAAAACAGTCTCTTGAACACATCCATTGCACTGGGGAGACATGCTCTTTCATCTCCATTCCTACCCATGCCTCATCCACCCTTCTCGCTCTAAGCAGTCATAGGCTCCTCCGCCACATAATGCAAATACGCACCCAACAACTTAATCCCCTCGATGTAATTCCTACGATCCAGCTTCTCGTTAATACTATGCGCCGCGTCCGTCGAACTACCCATCGGCAACAACAGCACATTCTTCCCCGTCGCCTGTTCAAACGTAATCGTCACAGGTATACTGCCTCCCTCGCGTGTCATGTCGGGTTCCACGCCAAACACCTCCTTCACTGCTTTGGCCGCGGCCGAGAAGTTCCAGTGCTTGGGGCTCGCGACCCACCACTTCCCGTCGTGTTGACAGTAGACGTCGAGCGAGTTTTTGGAGTTCAGCTTTGCGAATTCCGAGCGGATGTACTTGTACACGGCTTCGTTGACGGCGCCAGATTCCATGTTGGGGACGGTGCGGATGGAGAATTTCCCAATCACTTTCGCCGGGATGACGGTTTTTGCGCCGGGCGCGGAGAAGCCGCCCTCGATGCCGTGGATCGAGAGCGAGGGGTAGCGCCAGCGCGCCATGAGTGTGGATTCCTTGTCGGAGGTGATGGAGGTTTTGGAACCCAGCGATTCGTACAGGTTGTCCATCGTATAGGCGATGGGGCCGTAGAGGGATTTCTCCTCTTCGGTGAGCGGCGCGACCATCTCGTTGATTCCGGGGATGAGGATCTTGCCATCGTTGGAGACTAGTTTCGAGAGAAGGAGTGTAAGGTCCGTCATGGGCTCCTGCGCCGTGCCGCCGAAGACGCCGCTGTGCAGGTCCTGGCCCGGTCCCTTGATCTCGACGCTGTAGTAGTTACAACCCCGAAGCCCGTAGGTTAGACACGGCTTCTCCGTGCCCAGCCAGTAGTTGTCCGAGATGCAGACGGCGTCGGCATCTTTGAAGAACTTCTTCGCCTCGGCGTTGATGAAGTCGTCGAGTCCTTCGGAGCCGTACTCCTCCATGCCTTCGAAACAGCATAGCAGGTTGACAGGGAAGTCGATGTTGGCTTTCTGGTGTGCTTCGATCGCGTTCAGCCACCCCAAAACGGGACCTTTGTCGTCCGTGCTGCCGCGCCCGTACATTCGTCCCTTGTCGTCGATGGAGAGCTCGAAAGGCTGCGTCGCCCAGCCGTCCTCGAGCAGTGCGGGTTGCACGTCGTAGTGCCCGTAGACGAGGATCGTGCGCTTGGACTTGTCGTTGCCGTAACGGGCGATCACGACGGGTGGGAGGTCCAGGTGTTCCTTGCCCGGTTGTTTCCCTAGTGGTCGTTGTTGTACCTCTGCACCAAGGGATTCCAGTTCTGAGGCGAGGAATTGGCCCATCTATTGAAAATCGTGGATGTTTTAGCTATTGGCACGCAATGTATGTGACGGTTCCCTGCTCGTAAACGTACCCGTACGACATCTTTTCTTCTTTCATCTTCTGCTGAGACGGAGGGAATCGCAACGGCTTTTCGTAGACCTGGTAGATGGTATGGTCAATACCCCGCCATGGGCGGGCACTATGGTAGTAGTGATTGAGGTTCAATGCTCACGATCAATGAAGGAATCGGCCAACTCGTCAACCCTGCAGGTTCTCTGTCAACTTTGATATCGAATTTCACAATATCAGGCTGAGCTTACTTCTTGAAGTATGGCTCAAGCTGGGGTGCCATCTTGTCGTCTTGCATATGACCGTAGTAGGTTCGAATAGATCTGGCACTATGCTGTACTGGAAGTATCAGGGACTGCTGGGACTGGAAATTCAAAGGAGATCTAATTGTAGTCCTGAATGAAGCAAGTGACGGCCTTGAAGAACAGCGCAGAGAGCGATAGAGGTGGAGCATGTGAGCGGTTTGCCTGCGTGGGATTGCGCCCTCTGATGTGACTTCAAATTGGAGAGCGTGTGACAGACTTGGAGATGTCCGAGTTGCTAGACAGGATTGAAAATTGTTTGCGCAGGACGCGAAATTGTATACAACAGTGAAAAAGAGTCTAAAATACTGGTAATCTCTTTATCGTGAAAATATAACACTGTTTTACAGCACCTCTGGATCCCTCTGGATGGCCATGCGGAAGCTTCTATGAATCTCTATACCACTCCTCTTTTCGAATCGCCCTGTCCTCGCGTGCCTCTCTTCGCTTCTGACCCCAGTTCGATTTGACGATTTCTGTCACCATTTTCTGTTCCGCGGTCTTCTGCGGTGCGAGTCCTTCACAAACCAGATGCGTAAAGACCGATGAACATTCGAATTTCTTCGATAGTCGTTTGATACTCCATTCCATGGGATCCGTCCTTCTCAATTCTCTCATCTCCTCCAAGTCTTTTGCTGTCAAGTGATAACGTTTCCTTTCTTGACCCTTCATCGCTGGTATGGCTTGAGCCGATTGCAATTGTACTGCTCGAGTTTCGGCATCCGAAAACACTTTGCGGCGGTCGTTCTTGGGCAGAAAAATATTGGGGGTGTGGAAGACGTTGGGCATACTCGGAGGAGGATTGTAAATGATGTGATCGTGTCGTTCGGTCTTTGTGGGTAGAAAATCCGGGTCTGGCTTGATGTTGAGCCTTGATCGTGTTCTTCGAGCAGAAGATTGATGTCGACGGAACGAGGGTTGGAGGATTCGAGCGCATAGCTTGTAGAAACGCGCAGACGCGTGCGTCGGTGTGGAAAACAGAGTGGTTGACTGCATTGTGACTGCAACGCTTCTCTTCTTCCTTTTCAGTCACTCTTTTTAGAAATTAAATATATTTGGTGACACTCTAGGAAATCCTGCGAGCTTGGATCCGACTGGATCTGGGGGGAATCGTCGAATTCTGCGGAGTTGAGGTTACTGCAAGTCAGACATGTTGTCTCTGTCAATAAACTCGGTGCTGTAACCGTGTTGACACTATGCTTGACGGAGCTGAGCTATTGGAGTCAAGCCGGATGGTGTTGGCTGATGCTTTGACAAAAGAATTGTTCAATCCATTCGAATTCCAATCGGGGCCGAAAAGAAGATCAGCAGCTGGCGCAGTTGGCGCAGGGAAAATGGACCAGTCAGCAGCCATGGTTGCGAGCTGAGCTTGGCAGGCTCGGCAGGATTAAGGGTCACTTAAGGGCCACTTAAGGGTGGACTAAGTGAACCACGTCACAAGACACTCGCAAACTGTCCCTGAAACTGCAGGTGCTGGCCTCTGGGAGACGCACCTGGGACTGGCTCAAAGTGCCTGAAAGTGCCTGGCATGGTCACAGGTAATGTGCAAATCATTACTCGGCGAGGGGATGTTCCAGTTCCATCGCCGTCACTAGCAGTCAACCTGCCAACAACTTCATCTTCATCTTCTTCTCCCTCACACCATAGCCGCGTAACTTTTTGTTGCACAGACCATCGGTCGTCACTTCCTGGTTGTCCCGAGAACACCACCGTTTACTGATATTTTCATTCTCGTGCTCGCCGAATCCGATTCCCACTTCTCCATCGCCCTTGTGCCGCAATTGTGTGGCCTGGCGCATGTGGTTGCGACACTTCCTAGTCAGCCCCCTTTGAAGAAACATTCTCAATCTCGCCATTTCTTGACTACTTAATGTGCACCATGCTCTGCCTCAGGCGTTCAAACTAGAATCGAATTGATCTACTACTTTTACCGACTTCGACACCTTCATCACATTCGAATCTATATTCCCAACCCACTTTGACGTACCTACTTCGGACCGAGCGACCCGCGTTGCCGTAATGTCCTCGAAAGAACCCTCCGTCAATGATAAAGTCAGCGCTCCAAGCACTGAGTCAAAGGATTCCGCTGCTCCTTTGTTGAAAGACTCATCCGCTCCCTCTGCCCGAGGACAGACCATGGAATCTGCTGGAGACGAGAATACTACCAAGCCCAGAAAGAGAGATTTCTGGAAGCTGGGCAAAAAGGTGGACGAAGACAAGACAAAGGGGAAAACCTCTGCATCTTCCAAGTCTCCGCCTGCTGCCATGAGCCCTTTGAGTGGGTTGACTCCAGTGTCTCCCATGCGGTCACCGGACTTGATGGCGGGAACTGGGTCACCCCATAGAGGGTCGATGGTTCATCCCTATGGCAGTCCAAGCTCTCCGGGTTATGGGATGGGGAGTTCATCCCCTAGACCTCATTCACCGGCCTCTTCCATGATATTTGAGCGGAATGTCCAAGAAGATGTTGCATTGCCAGAGAAATCCCCGCATTTACCTTCCCATGTCCTTATGGAGAACCACATCGCACCCGCTCTCGACGCCTCTGCTGAGGCCATTACGGACAAGAAATTGAATCCGGACACGGTCGAAATTGTCACTCATGCCACCCATCAGCCAGCCGCAGTCACCATTTCGGGCGCGGGACCCGAACACTCTCTTGCATCCTCCGTGCAAGAAGACTTTTCTCCTCTTGTGCATCGACAAGATATGGAGACTGGATCGAATTATGGATCTTTGGACTCGACTGACGTCCGGCGCCTGAGTTTTATCTCGTTCGCCGATGTGGTTCATGGCGAGCAAGAGTTTGGAGATGCGCGGCGGGATTCGACTCTTTTGTCGGGCCACCCATCCCTAGTTCCTGCTCGCTCACCATCGCCAATTCGGTCACCTACTTCATCTGCCGCTCCTGGGACTTCACCGCCCACCAGTGTGACCGCCTCTGTGAAGGGATTTGAAACATCTCCCAATCGAGCTCCAAGAGGAGCAGGAAGTCCCTTACCAGGACAGAGTTCGCCTCTGGGAGGGACTAGCGAGATCAATATTGAAACAATGCGACAAGCACTTCGAAAAACGGGAAGCGGAGATCTGAGCCATTTCCGCAGTCCGCCTCTCAGTGCTGTAGGCAATGATGATGGAACTTTCGACCGACCGTTCAGATGAGTGTGTATACGAAAACGAGGTGACGAGGAAACCCGGGATGAACCGACATGATCTACGCGGGCGCACATCATGATGGATGGATTTGGATCTTTTCTGCAGCCCTACCAACGGGGAGCCCTTTTTGGGCTGGGGCACATACTAGTAGGACATTTCTTGTCGACTGACCTTTTTAGTAAGAAGAGGCCTGTCGCTTTAGGATTATTAGATACCATTTTGTGCAATGACTGATGCCAATTTACAACTTTCCTTAAAAGGTGCTTACCCGGGGCGAGCTGGGTCTGTTAATGCGCAATGCACAAATACTTGTTCCGGGTACCAGTTAGGCATAACTATGCGCGGTGCCAGTTAGCGGCGGGGTCAGTTGGACGGGATTCGGAGGCCGCAGTGCAAGTGACCGCGATCCTTGCCCTGCTTCCAGAGCTCACCGGCCTGGCACTGACTTGGTTTGCGTGTTGCCTAGATCGATGCCATCCAGTGCCAGTGGCGGTGTCCTTTGTCGAAACCCAATTTCTCCGCACTTGTGAACCTCATTTAATCTCCTTCATTGGTCTACGATGCTGGAGGTATGTTGTAACCGAGCACCGAGCTACAATAGTCTCGTGTCTCGTGTTGAAGAGGGGGTATACCCTGAGGCCAAGTCGCAAGAATGAGAACGGCGGTAGATTTCGTGTCATTGCTTAAAGACCTCGGCCTTTTCCCTCTGGACCTGAAGTTTTCCTAGTTGGTATTGACCAGGTGTGGTCTTTGAAGCACTGATCATCTCAAGAGCAACCCTCTGCTCACACTTGTTGACATCTGGAAGATTACATCTGCGGCACTCGTCAGCAAAAACTCGTATATATCGTTCAAAGTGACTTGATGTCATACGGAACTTCCGCGTTGGACGGGATAACCGTACTGACAGCGTCCTGGGGAAAGCTCACCAGCCTGATCTGAAGCATATATTCATTCATACGAGTTCCAGAAGTTCAAGAGAGTACAGTCTGGAGAGCACATACTTTGACGCTTCCTAGGCCCAAAGGAAGATCAGACTTGACCTCACATTCAATCCCCTTTGCTCCCCTAAACCGATCAACCATGGCCATCCAATCTACACTTTCCAGCATGCCCTCCTTCCAAACCATTTTTGCAAACACTCTCCTCAACCCGCTCCTCACAGGACCTCTTCTCCTCTATGTCCAGCGCAATCCTTCGGTACTCGAAAAACTCCCGTGGCCACCGACCAAATACTACAGCTTGCCCTTTGAACTCTATCCATTCCCAAGCACCATCAGAGTCGGAGCCACCCCACCTCTCAAGACGCTCAAGTTCCTCTTTACCTGGGGTTTGATTTTGTATGTCAATCGATTTGTGAGCCGGCTCGCGTTGAACTACTGGCATCTTCAGAAACAAGGTGCCCCATGGGATTTCCAGCGTGAAGGGGAGGAGGTGGTCGTGGTCACGGGTGGATGCTCGGGATTTGGTAAGGAGATGGTCAAGATGTTCAGTGAAAGGACGAAGGCCAAGATCGTGGTGCTGGATGTTCAGGAGTTGCCAGAGGATTTGAAGAATAGTAAGACAACGACTCGCTTTTGCCATTCCTTGGTGCTGACACGATTTCCATTCCTCCAGTCCCTCGTCTCGCATTCTACAAAGTGGACTTGACATCTCCAACGTCAATCCACTCTACCGTCGCTGAAGTCCTCGAGAAGTCCGGCACTCCAACCGTACTGATCAACAACGCCGGCATCGCGGTCGCGCACAACATACTCGACACAAGCGACGACTTCCTTGAGAAGATCTTCCGAGTCAATGTCCTCAGCCACTTCACACTCATCCGACTCCTACTACCGAAGATGATGGCCCAGAAGAAAGGCCACATTATCTCACTAGCCTCCATGGCGTCGTACACAGGCTGCGCCGGCCTAGGCGACTACTGCGCGACCAAACACGCCGTCTTGGGCATGCACGAGACATTGCTCGTGGAGTTGGCGACGCGCTACAAGGACATGGGCGGCCACTGCATTCAGGCCTCGATCGTGCACCCGATGTGGGCCAACACGCCGCTCGTCAATTCCTGGGCCCAGCAGATGGACAAGATGAAGACGCCCATGCTCCAGCCCTCCGATATTGCCGGCCCCGTCGTCGATCATGTCCTGAAGGGTCGCAGTGGCAGTATCTTCGTGCCGAAGCAGATGCGGTATGCGACGCTAGTCAAGGGACTCCCGGATTGGGTCGGCATCAAGATGCGTTTGGATATGGCGCCGACGACGGACGTTGGTGCCGCAACTGCAGCTCCGGTTGCCACGGCTACGGCTACTTCAGCGTCGAAGAATCCGTCGGATAGTTGGATCAAGACTTGAGTTTCTTGTGTGAGTGGGTTTTGAACGGCCGAAATTGCTTGTCGGGTACAAAATGATCGCTCAGGACTTTGAAATTGGGTCATGTATCGAGCCGTTCCGAGGGAGGCATTTCAGTGGGAGTATGCTTGTCTAGCTCGAAGCTCACCGCTCGGTGAGTTTCTGAAAAACAGGAAACGCATGTATGAACTCAGTATTTTCATTATTCTACCTTTCAGCTGTTAAAGAGCATGTTGCAGTATTGGTATGAGTTGAACGACTATCTAACACCTGGTGATTTTTCTGGGGTAGAAAACTATAGGCGGGCTGGTGGGTATTTTAAAAAGTGGACATGCCTCGCTTAGATAGCCGGGCTGGGCAATTTTAGGGGCCAGGTTGGCTTTCGGCTGCAGTGGTGATCATTGAATCTTGAACTTCAGGGATCTTTCGAAGCCAATTTCCATGCAGCCGGAATGGAAGGGACAGCTGCCCTTGCCATACATATTTCGAGTCACTACATTGCAGAACAAAAACGACGATCCGCCCCCCACAAAATGATTTTGATTCTACCTGAGAGACCCTTATCCTTCAACGAAAAAGAGACCGACTATACCCTTTCCTTCAACCATAAACTCGAAAAAAGAAAGACTTAATGAGACCATGAACTCGCACCTGTCCACCAGCAACAAGATCCTCCTGCGCGAGCTACCTAATTGATGAAACAGAGATTCGCAATTATGCACCAGCCGCCAGCCGCAGCAACACCAAAGGAGACCCGTTCATATCACATCATTTGGAAGACGTGTCAGAGAGTCAAGGTGGTGTCAACGGCATCCTCGCTTCGAACCACGGCCTTGGGCTGCGACAACGCCCTTCTCGCCCTTCTCGCATGAGTCGATATCTTCTTCAAACTGGTAATCACTTTGTTCAAGTCTTCGCTAGAGACAACTAGGAGGGTAGGGCTTCTGCTAGAGACAGAGGTAGAGGGAAGGAGAGACCGTCAGCAGAAGGTCGAGCGATGACAAAGGTAAGATATATTTAGCTCAAGGATGAGGACGCCTCACCTATCGACATCATCCATGCTAGAGCCAGCATGCATGAAGTCTGCTTCCATTTCCAACGGGGACTGCATATACGGTGGATTGGGCTGCATCGCGGCGTCCGCACTTTGTGTGCCTTGGGTAGTATGTGTCTCGATCGTAGTTACCGAGGTTGTGTCACAACTATCGAGCTGTGACTGGATTTCAGGCACGTTGGGATGTTCGGGTAGACTCGACGAAGTTATGGTAGCTTCCAAGGGCGGACGGTCTTGCTCGGTGGTCACATTGGCAGACGATGAAGTACTAAGGATTTGTACTTCCGTTCCGTTGTGGCTGTCCTTGTTCTGAGCAATCGCCCTGACTGTAGATTCTTGATCTTGACTCATGACTGGAAGGGGAGAACGGAATTTAAACGAAGTTGACTATCTGCTGGGGAGGCAGAACGAAGCGAGGATGGAGAAATGACCGGCTACCTCTCCTTCAGCTATACTTATAGATTTTGAGCTCAATAGCCGCTCGGGCAAAGCTGAACCCCCTCCCCTCGTCACTTGCATTTCGTCATTCCGTGTGAACAGGAGTTTTTGATCTGGCTATCACGGAAGTGACAAACAGCAAACTAGGTACAGTGTGTATGAAAGGCTAACTTGCCTGTGGAGTGGGTACCTGTGAATATGGGGGATACTAGTCCCTGTCGGGTTAGCGGGCTCTTCGCCTGACACAGCAGACCACTCACGATGGCCAGATGGCATTGTGGCGCTTTCTAGATCAAATCTCTCATCGCGGTCAGTCACCAGCTTCCACATTACTTTCCATCAGTCGCGAGGGGTTCGGTCCCGTCTCCTGGATCTGAACGTGGCCCGAATGTGAGACCCATACTATGTAAACAAACCAGTTAAAAAATAGGTGGCGCGATGCTCCTCGGGTCAGCTCCAGCACCAACACACGCGTGCGGTCGATGAGGTTCAAATTCAGCTCGACCCTATCTTGACTGTCTATAATAGTAGCAAGAGAGTTTTCCTATAGTCCCATCAAATACTCATGTAAGTTGGCGCTGAAGCTCATTAAGTGAGTATCACGACTTTGCTAGAAACCTGCCACTTATTTAGGAACCAGCTCGGTAGACTATCATTGCCACCTGAATGCCACTGGCACCCCCTCCGCTTCCCAAAGCGGAGCACCTGGCGGATGCCCGGGAATCAAATTTGAATTACGACCGCCGGACCACACCGTCTGCTCAAGAGGCACGCGCTTATACTGCGATTTTTACTCGCTTCCAGAATCGATTCTGCTTCGTGCTTCACCGTCACCGTCACATGAACTCCACCTATCGCCTGTGAAGCTGGTCCCGAAAGTGCCCCAAACTTCGCATGATATTGCTGCACTCTGGGATTGCCAGCGCTAACCCTCTTTTCTGAGTTACGCGATCTGTTTAGCTAGTTCTACTAGTGTATGTTCTTTCGTTGCACTCGGCCTTAACAGCGTCTGTTGAGGCGTCTGGATTCATTCCATTGTCAAGCAGCTGTGGCTGATTCTACGGGGAAACACGCTGATCACTTGAAACCTGGACCCTCATCGCAGAGACCGATTGTCACAATGCTAACTGTATTGCAGACTAAGAATCATCGGAGCACCGCCAAAGGCTCAGATTGATTGGAGTGAGAAAAACCCTGGACTCTGCCTTTTTCCTTCCACCATATATGCCTGAAAAAAAGAGAGACTTGATGAGAAAGACCATAGATTCGCCCATGTCCATATGAGCCGAGATGCCCACATACTATATGCCTCATCGCCCTGTCAAAACGTCGGTGTGACCATGAAGGGCTGTTCGCCCTCAATCAGAGCCTTCAGATGCGAAAGCACCATTGCCGCTTGGGTCAATATATCCTCCAGCCTGGCCAAAACACGAACCAATTCGTCATCAGAAACGAGCGTGAGAGCCTGGTATCTATTGAAGTGATATACAGTCAGAGGAGGCTCGAGTTATAAACATCCCAGGTAGGTCGATTCATTTCAAAGAACCAGGATATCTTACCCTTCTTCGTCATCGATGAATGCCCCAATGTCTCTGAGGTCTGCTTCCATGTCGACCAGCAATTGTCCATACTGTGGACTGAATTGAGTGCATGTCCCCGCGGTTCCCATGAGTCGGTCAAAGTCACGATCGACTTTTGCTGCTGTAAAGACAGCTTCCAGAGCCGTAGGCAGTGATTGAGCGTCGAGGGCAGGGGAAGTAGACGCCATCTTGGGCTGCTTCGACAACCTCAATGAGCCAGTGGATGCTTCTGAGCTTGGAAGACTTCGTTTATTCTGCGCCGATGAGGTATCAAGGATTTGTGCCCCTGTTTTGCTGTGGCTGCTGGTATTCTGAACACCTTGTGTGGCAGTGGACATCTTGTCTTGACTTAGGGCCTGGAAAGTGAGACCGAAATTTCTGTGCAGGCCGTTATGGGTGAGGCTGGATAGATAGAACAGAGGGCCGAATCTTGAATTGGAGGGAAAGGATATATACAGCTAGGTCTCCTTCAGTTATACTTATACCTGCATTTCGAGCTAGGGCGGTCCTCAAGCAAAGCTGACAGCGCCTTGCTTTCATCCTTGTACTTGATGGTAACAGAACTTTGTGCCGCGCGCGATTGCCAGCGAAGCAAAGGAGCTCGTCGAAGGTGATACTTCACGCAACCGACCAATGCGGAACACTTTGGTGCCTCTATACGTTGTCCAATTGGCCACGAAAGATCCTGCCAGTGGAACCCATTATGTAGTGGGCAGCTCTCCACGCTGAGACATGGAGAGACTCGTCGGAGGATCCAAAGTTGCAGGCATGTGTATGTCGACAACCATTGTAAGCCCGACATTTCGACAGACAGCTTGAGGTGAGTATCTTTGTCAAATGACTGTCGGCGTGAAAACGCAACCGGATAGGAATTGACATAGATTTTGCTCCAATGTCAACAATTGACAGTCAGCTTGGACGCCGCGTCAGTCATGAAGCCAATGATGTCGACGTCGATATCTCGATATCGATATCCTCTCATCCTCATCCTCATCCTCATCCCACTTGGAGACCCCGCTGCTCTCCGCGAAATGTCAACGATGAATGGATGGCTGTTGTCATGTGCTGCCGCGCTACTATGATTCATGCAGGCACCCTCGGGAACGTACATGTAACGCAGGGCGTTCCTAGCTCTTCAATGCTACTGGTGGATATTTAGTCCATCACGACTTTTAGGTTCTGCACACTTTCCACACCTTATTCACGCTTTCACACACCTTATTCACGCTTTCACACACCTTATTCACGCTTTCACACACCTTATTCACGCTTTCACACACCTTATTCAAGCTTTCACACACCTTATTCACGCTTCTCTATGTATGTACATTTTGCTATATATACACTTTTTTCCACGCCTACATACACTTTTCTACGCCCTTAAATCCTGCCTCTACATTTATTTTCTAATAAAAAAAGGAGCGAGACGTTCACATAATTAAAAAGGCCGCAATATCAAGGTTCTTTTTTTTTATTTTATGCTATCCCACTTCCCCTCTTTGCGCCTTTTATTCTACATAGCATCATAAACCCACTCAATTTAGTTTCCAGCCAGTCATCAACAAGAAACACCAAAACGACGCCTC
The DNA here is from genome assembly GCA_030068005.1 of Cladophialophora exuberans. NCBI lineage: Eukaryota > Fungi > Ascomycota > Eurotiomycetes > Chaetothyriales > Herpotrichiellaceae > Cladophialophora > Cladophialophora exuberans. Next base: position 122,150 of record JANSVK010000090.1, on the reverse strand, counting down.
GAATACACATCTAGACGAGCCAGTGGACAAAATTAATAGCCCGGTGCTCTCCTAGTATACTCCCGCACTAACGCACATTTTACCGGTGTTAAGACAGCCGGAGCACGCCCGCAAGACTCTCAGCTACAGCCAAGTTGGAGTCGAGCTCCGTCAGGCGGCTCAAACACATGTACACGCGCGTTGTGCGTTGGAACCCACCAGGCGGGCATCATACCAGGCAATCGTGTCTTCTGGCTGCCCAGAACCTGTCACGCATAGATGATATTCCCCTACGAACAGTAATACAATAACAGAGTATGTGATCAAAGACATTATCTTGAAAGATGATATAAATGCTGCGTTTCCTATTCCCATTCCTATGACCTGACACTTTTATTTGGTACTAGGATGACAAACTCCTTTCCCTGATGATCATAATACGTCGCCTTGTTGTAAGATCGTGAAACCACCGCAGGCTCCCTTCCATGAGGCAATGTACCTCGATTCTTTATCCATCAAGGTCTGCAACCTTCCAAGACTTTTTGGGCTTCTGGTTCTCTGGCGCAAGACTGTGACTTCTCTTTTCGCACGTGACGCACAACACGTGACGTAAAGCACGTGATTCAGTCAATATACATCCGTCTGCAGAATACCCAACACTGCCGTTTCGATTCCTCCCACCTCACCACCACCATCACTTCCTCCTCTCAAACCCCTCAATCTCAATGAAACTGATCCTCAGTGACTCCCTTGCCCATCGCAGAAGTTGACGATACTCCACCCGTGACCATCTTGAGCAGGTTATCGACATAATTCGCGCCGGACCACTTCTGATGCGTGACGACGTCGACCTTGTTCGCCATCTCGGGTTCCTGGATCAACTCGCCGTAGGCGCGCATGCCGCGCTTGGCGAAGTTCTTGGCGAAGGTGTCGCTGATGAGCGCCGTGCTGTGCAGGCCCGCGAGGGTGATGAATTGCCAGCAGTAGCCTAGCGCCGCGAGACGTTGGATGTAGGTCTCCTGTTCGGCGGATGGCATGGCAGCTTTCCAGTTGAAGGACGGAGAGAGGTTGTAGGAGAGTCTGGGACATAGGTTAGTGGAAGGAAAGGGGCGTGGATAGGGGGCGGGGGCTGGGAACTCACTTCTGCTCGGGCCACACGGCGTGCACGCCGTCGGCGAATTCCTTGGCCTGCGCGTAGTCGGGCAGTTTGCTCTCCATCCAGATCATGTCGGCGTAGGGAGCGTACGCGATGGCTCGGTTGACTGCGCACTGGCAGCCGCCCTGGTACCGGTAGTATCCCTCTCGGGTACGCGGGGCGTCCCAGTCCCAGTGGATATCGACACCAGTGAGACCCTTTGCGATGGCGCGGCACTCGCTGTTAGACTTGCCTTTGGAAGCGGACTTGTACTTCGCGATCAGACCGGCCTTGTCGACGTGCACGCCGGCGTTGATGGCGTCGACAACGGCATCGTCGAACAGTTTCAGCCCGGACTGCTGGAGCCACTGGTCCTCAATGACCTGGAGTTGGTCGCCGTTCTTGCCGGCCTGCTCGGCCGCGACCATGAGGTCGTTGAGGGGCTGGAGGTTGGCGTTCGTCGAGCCCAAGATGAAGGCGTGGTCTCGGTAGTCGATGGTCGTGGTGATCAGCGTGGCGGCTTCGGAATCCGTTCGTGCCACGGCGAGCAGATCGACGCCCATGATGTCGGCCTGGGCGCGGATGGCCACGAGTCGGTTGATGTGTTCGGAGATGGGGACCAGGACTTTGCCGGCCATGTGACCGCACTTCTTGGTCCCAGGAGCTTGATCTTCAATGTGGATGCCGGCGGCGCCCTTCTCGACGAACAGCTTCGTGAGTTTCATCACTGCGGTCAGACCACCGTGGCCGGTGTCAGCATCGGCGATGATGGGTCTCAGGTAGTCGACGTTGGCCACGGAGCTTCGCTTCTCTTTCGGTGTCGTTAGTCGCTCTTCTCTCTGTTTGCGGTCGTGGAACAGCTGCGCCATGAACAGGTGCTGGACCTTATTCGGCACCGTGTTCATCGGGTAGTCGGCCAAATCTGGCGACGGTTCGTCGGTCGAAGATGCGGTCGAGGAGGATTGCCAGCCGGAAACGTAGACTGTGTCGAGGTATTTATTCATCTGGGTGAGCATGGTTGGCTCGAGGCAGCCGTATGTGGCTGAGGCGGTCTTGGTCTGCGGTTCGAATTCGGTCAGCATGGAAATTCAGCATGGGGTATGAAAAGTGATCTAGGTCATACCGCAAATCGCTCTTCGACCAGCTTCCACAGCTTCTTTGACTGTGCATTGCTGGGATAATCGATCTTGATGGTGCCTCGCTTTTGTACAATTTGCTCGGCTGTGAACGGTCTTTTGGTATACCGCCATCGTGAATCGTTCCACCACTTCTTGACAGCTTCCACATCCTGTAGGTATTGCTGCTCTTCTTGATCTAACGAAGACATTTTGAAGGAATCGACGACCTTTTTCAAGGTAGCTGTCATTAAAATATGTATGCTATGGTTGAACTGGGGGGGTATGAGCTCAGTCACGACAACAGAGCAACAGGTACTCAAAACAATCTCGGTAGAGGGGAGATTCTGTATATAACAAGCAACACAGCTTACTGGGGAATAATGAAGTCGAGTAGTAAGAGTTAAGAAAAAAGTCGACCAAGACGAGCATGCGAGGAGTATTAAGTACAAATAGCAACAAACCTGGTCATGGCTTGCTCGGGAAGTATCAGCGACTCGAAGATCAATTTTCTACGCCTCCCCATCCCATCCCTCCCTCTCCCGATGATGCAGAAAAGCAGGACCCATGAGTGAGTTACCGAGCCCCAAAGCTGGAGTCTAGGCCCAAAGTTGACCTTGCCAGGACGTTATGGTGAACGTAGATTGGCTGAAGGGGCAGGGCATCGCCGGACTGGAGGAGAAATAGCCAAGGGTAGCATGATGGAGGCAAAGACTTACGCGAAGCTCATACGACCGGGCGCGATACTCGGTTTGGCCTTCGGTGCTCCATCGGCTTTGTGGGGAAATCCATCAGCATGTGCCCATGACGTGGTGTTTTGTTTTCCTCCGTTCACCCGTTGTCGATGCTATTTCGATCGATGTAGATTGGACTTTTGGGTAGAGCCAACCTGAAAGACTGCCTTAGAGCACTCCCCTTTCTTTTGACTATTCTAGGTCCATCATCTTCTTTCTAGGCTCATTGACAGTTGATGTTGTCCTGATCAGACTTTTCGATCTCACAAGCCGAGGCAGAATATAGGTAAGCACGTGACAAAGTTCCACCGGCGGTTTTGCGGCCCTGCAGCGAGCTAGGCGAGAATAGGATGACGCCTCAAGCGCACCACCCCGATTGGTTTGTTCAAATGGGTTCCTGTTGTTCAAATGCCTGTGTTCATGTTGCTGCTAGACACATACATACACAATCCCCCATCCATTGCTAGTCCTATGCCGATCCTCGGTATTGCGCCCGAAACAAAAGATTCAACCCTCCCGCCCATGTTGATGAAACCCCAGGCTCGCTAACAATATCAGTGTCGTGACATCTTTGGAGCATCATCTCAGATACCCTCTAAGTCTATTCTTTCGAATCCATAATGCTCTTGCAAACGCGCCAGCCAAGTGATGTTGTTCACACAAGTGGAATCCTTCTCAGTTCGACAATGATTCTTTGCTGGAATTGCTAGATCCGACAACGGCTTCGTCGGCCGAATCGCCTCTCGATTCGTCAGACCCTTCTGGTATGACATCGTCGACATCTTCAACAGCCCCGAGCTTAATTTCGGTCGCTTTTCGAAATGTCTCGTACGGAGTGAGAGTCCCCAAGGCTCGTTTCATATGCATCGGCAGGTAAGATAATCCGCACACGTAACTGGCATTGACCCAGCCAAATCTATAATCGTCAGTTATAGGTTCAGTCAAACAAGAAGGGAGGAACACAAACCCTTCCTTGGGCACACCCTTGAAATCGGCCCCCTGGTTACCATACTCGGCTTCAACTTTGTGGGGGTCCAGCTCTCGGGTGACGTTGTATTTCTCAACCACGACACCGTTGAAGTCGACAAAAGCTTTCGTGACCATATACAGCCACTTGTACGCCAATCGTTGTGTTTCTTCAAGGTATCCATACTTGACCAGACCACTCCAGGCTAGCATCTGCTGAGGAGCCCATCCGAATGGATAATCCCATTGACGGTTGGGTCGGTGGAGCCCGACTTCTCCACGAGATTCTTCCGTGCCTGATACAAGGCCTCCAAAGCAGTCAAATTTCGGCAATGCATTCAGAACCAAAGATGCTGCTTGTTTGGGTGACGCACATCCTGCCCACATGGCCCAGAATGTTGTCGCAGTCTCGTAGTCGGTGCGCTTCTTGTTGACCGTGTCATAGTCAAAGTACATGCCCTTGGCCTCATTCCACAGATACTTGTCCATGCGAGCCTTGCGCAGACGAGCTCGCCGATCCCAAGTTGCCGATGTTTCAAATCCTTCTTTTCGATTCGCATCAGTCTGGAACTCGGCGGGAATGAGCAGTCTGTCCTTGAAGTGTGTTCGGATACACCACGAAATGTCGATCTCATACTTGTACAGCAAAGAATTCAAATCGATGGTGGCCAGATTGGCTGCACATCCTTCAAGGCGGTAAGAAGTGTCGTGACCAGACTCACGCACCGCCCGATCATGCAAGAAGTACTCATCCAATTCAGGTTCTTTCACCTTCTCGGTGTTGTACGCTTCGACAAACTCATCAAAAGTCATTCCATGCTTCTCGGCGTATGGAGTCAGAATATGCACAAAGTGGGACGCTTCTGTTTCAGGGGGCACGCCAAGACCATCTGGTCGGTATCGTGACAGACCGGTCGAAGGATCATAGCGAGGAGTTGCCATCCAAACATTGTAGTACTCCTTGATGGCGGCTCTGATAGCCAGCCGCAAGAAATCCAAAGCACCTGGTTCGTGCTTGATTTTGTCGTAGACCTTCATTGCCATATCAGTCAGGAATGGAGGCTGCGAGCGAGTGAGGTAGTAGGACCGGTTGGCGTTGAGAATCTTGCCATAATGCTGAACGCAGAACGCAAAGTTGAGCACCATCGATTTTGCCAGATCGACTCTACCGTTCTCAATCAGGCCGAGTGACTCCATGTAGCTGTCCCAGCCGTACAACTCATTGAAACGACCGCCAGGAACAATAAACGGCTCTCCCTTGAGCGTTTGTTGTCCGTTCGTCATTTCCTTTCTCATGGCCAGGGCGAGAATGCCGGGCGCATGGTTCAGGCCTCGGACGAACTGGGCCGTTATGGGACCTTCTGGCAACCAGCAAACATCAAGTCGCATTTCCGGGTGAAGTTTTGCAGCTTGGGTGTAATACTCGAACTGTTCAGGACAGCCTGGCGGAATGTAGATTCGAGGCCTAGGATCGGGCGTCCAGTCTTTGGGATCGCGACCTGCTTTCTCGATGAGGGAAGCATCGAGGCAACGAGTCAAATTGTTCCAGAATTCATCCCTGATACGGCGAGAAAGACGATCGACAGGATTTTCACTCAATCGAGATCGGTGTATCTTGACCACCTTCTTGCCCAGATCTTGTGCCAATGTCAGTTCTTGAAGCAGGTTGCTGATCATGTAGTTTCCACGAACTTCGGCCGTTCGGTAGCCAGCAGAGGCAAGTGTACCCAAGTTGATGTGCTATTCCCAAGTCAGACTCTTGAATTGCGAAGACGAAGCGTGGATCGGTGTAACCTTGGGTCCATTGTCCTCTATTGTAATTTGGTGGTTCCGGTCCACATCTTCTCGATCAAGCAAATCCTTCAGTGTGCGATCGACGTCGACGAGTAACTCCTGGTGGAGCTGGTGGTATTCATCTGCCCGGGAACTCTGTCAGTGAATGTCACTGAGATCGAGAGCCGGAATGTCGGCTGGGACGTACCGTGGCTAGTTCTTCGAGCGGGATAGTTGCCCTGAGACGGACCGAGAGTGGTTTCCCTTGCAGTTTTAATGTACTGTGTCCCGGTCAGCACGTGCTCGAAAGAGATTGGTTCCACGCCCACGTACCGAAGTAACGGATCGAACTCTTGAGCCCAGCAGCTGGCGTCTCACTGCTTCCTCGTCGTAGTAAAGTGACGGTGAAGAATAAGGGTCCCGGCGCTCAAGAGACGAGCTGCGCCGACGATGGTGGTTCACTCCATTTGGCAAGCTCATGACCAGCAAGAGGAGGTATCAGGGAGGGAGGGTCGATTGGAAAGTGAGGGTTGGAGTGGTGGTTGTGTTGTGCAGCGGTCAGGGTAATTATCAGCGGAATTATCGGCAGATGGGTAAGTGATAGGCAGGGTCAACAAGGCTTCTTTGTCGATATTCAGTACGAGTATTGCCAATTGAGTTTGGAGATTGGATGTTGCCGCAATGATGACAGGGGCGATGATGTCGATGTTCAGGTTGACAATTCTCCAATTTCTTTTCGAGCCTCGGTGGCTGCGTTCCGGGCTTAACGGGCGGGATCACGAGGGGGTGCTCGGTTGGTGTTTGGGGGTGCAAGTTTGGGGGTGTCGGTGTCGCGTTTCAGAGCACACGACCAGAGGTGAAGGACAGAACAAAGCCCAACTTCAGGGACAAAGGGAAGCGTGGAGGATTTAATAGCGGAGTTGAGAGTTGTTTGTACTCGTCAATGCAATCGAATCGATTGCCCCTCGATTGTTTCGTTCTTTCCTTGGAAGACGATCAGAATGCAAAAACGGACATAGGCCAAAACAGAGAGGTAAGGAAATTGGGACTGAAGAACAAGAAGAGAGTCGGTCAGGTGGACGCAAAAGTGTGCAATTAAGTACAGTCCAGCTTCGGAGTCCAGCTAGTAGTATTGATGCGCCGCAAGTCTTCAAGTTTCTTTTGTTCCTCTGCCACTCCTGATTCGAGTCATGGATCGGTCAAGCCCCGTGGGATGCAAATTTTTACTCCTGACAGGCATGGGAGATCTTTGCCAGGTTCAAGTCAACGGACAGTCGCTAGGAAATGCCAATGGACAAACTTGAAGGGGGGAGATCTCCCATTGTTGATATCGCGCCGCGGTGACGGTGTGCGGTGAGGCTTGAAGCGGGTCGGAGTCCGTCGTGGGCGAGGTGGGATACTGACAATCTGTGGGATGCCTGTGCAACGTAGTCCAGTCTGAGCACGAAGGCACGAGGCATGTTCAACCATCCGAGATTGAATCAGAGACAATTGACCTTCAAGTTGTCGCGTTCTCTGCGCCTAATTTGGCCATTTCCCCATGTACTCTAACCCCGCCGGATATCTACAGGCACGCGGAACGTTACACCTGGCCAAGGTGAGGTCCCAGATTCATATCCAGAACTTAAACCCCATGGACCCCTGTTACTCAGTGTTTGCGACCCCCCGACCCTTAGGTGACCCGCTGAAAAGAGTGCTGGAAAACATCTGGCATTTTGTGATCTGCATCCCAACTATGGCAAAGATCATGTGCTGGGCAACCACCGAGTCGTGGGCGACAACATGAAGCAAGTCATACCTAAATACTCGTCCATTCCCTCGCTGGCTCCAGACAACGCAGAGCAAACCCTCGTCACCCAGACTCGTCTTTGCCTGAATTGGTCTGGTTTCCCTCACCCTCACACCGCCATCTGTTCGATCCAAGTCTCTTCTTGCGTGTCCTTGAGAGAAGGTACGACTCTGGCACACCATCCGCACCAGCTTCTGACTACCCCTTTGCGCTCCCGCTCGAGATATTGGCCACTTTCACGTTCATCCGCGTACTCATACGTGCACGCCCCCGTCTTGATTCGCCTTTTCACCTTCTTTTTGAGCACGCCGCCGATGCCCTCCTATGAGCTGTTAGCCGCTGCTGTGGAGCGAAGTTTGTACAGACAACGGGAAACCGACTTACAACTTCTTGTTGGAGATATCCAGGCTTGTTGTTCGATGAGTCTGGTGTCCCCACTCGACTCAAGCTGTACCCATCAGTATCCCCAGCATCTTGCGCTGTCCCCTGAGAACAGTCGATTTCTACCCAGCATACTGCCTCGCTGCTCGTGTCCAGACAAGATTCTCCACGACCACACTTCTGGCCTTGATTCCCTAAGCCCAATCCCGTGCCCAGACCGCCTCCAATGTGAGTACTATAGCGAGAACGCCAAGTGAAGACTCTTTGATACGTGGTGTCTCCGGCACGAAGATTTGTTCCGCATGGAGCACATAGGTAGACGCCACGCGACTCACAGGTACAGGGCCCTCGGAGGAATGCCGATGAAGTGAAAACGTGATTCCCGAATTCCGGTTTCCCTCCTTGGGTAGTCAACTCAGAGGCTGAAGATCCAGAGAATGATCGCTCTGATCGCATGGAACTGGCACTAGAAGAAGGCGGACCATCGTTGGAATCCTCGAGCGGATGGATATTTTGGAAGTGCGCCTCTAATGGCGCGTCGAGGCATGTCTTGCATATTCGGCGTAGTCGCTCTTTGAGTCTCACATTGCTGGGAGGTTTGATGGCGCAATTACGACAGACTACCGTACCACATTTGCGACAGGAAGCTACCAGGTCTCGTGCGCAGAAGCCTATCTTACTCGAGACACCCATGGAGGCGTAGAGGCCTCCGGGTTGTGCAAGTGTGCGACTTTCTGCGAAGGCTGTACTTAAGCCTTGGATGCCCGAGATTGCAATACTATGCATCTCTGCGGCCAAATGTTCATTGAGCGTCTCTTTTTGTACCGACAATGTTTCTGCCAGCATTGGCCGCCCATCGTGGGTGCATCGAAGTGACTGAGATTTAAGTTGGTGGGCATATTGTGTCAGACTCGTGTGCACAGAACGACAGGTTGCCGCGAGAGCGAATAGATCATTCAGATCGAGGTGTGAGGCTAGAGAGAGAGCAATACTAGAAATCCTAGGTTAGTATGGGAGAGGCACAAGAGGTCTACCGACCGTGCAATGCATACGGATAGCAAGTGAGAGCCGCAGCCAATTTGTTGATCAACAACTGAATCGGAACGGTCTCAACACTGCTGGATTGTCTAATTGGACTAGAAGCTCTCTCTGAGTCTAGTTTTAGCTGATCTTGGGAGTATGAAGATCCCGCATCGAAACGCGATCGATCGCGAGATGAGCAATCGTCGTCCTCCAGGTCGCAGAACACAGCCATGTCGCCATTTGAATGCGTCAAAGCGAGAGTAAGAAATGGATAGATTAATGAACGCTCTAGATCAGGTAAGGAATGACAAGCTAGAGGAATATGCCACAAGGAAGAAATCGATACTGTGACGCGGCAAAACGGTGAACTTGGATAGGACGGAAGGGAGGAGAGAGGAGGCACGTCGTCATGAACCCCTCCATAAACACGAGTCGAAGTTGGAGCAACAATTCGAGTCCAAGTCTCACCTAGAAATTTGGGGGCGAGAATGGGGGGTTAAGGATTACCACTTAGAGCGGAAGACTATCCTAGTGTAGGCGCCTCGCGCCTAGATACTCGTGGCCCTGGGCGCGACACAGGTACTGGCTGAGCTGAGTACTAGCATACCTCCGGGAGTCTCTCTACTAGGACAAGCTGAGGCCAAGATAAATTCTCTAAGGGCATCGCATCGCTAAAGATAATGAGTATCATATGTGAACCTCGCGCCACAGACCATTTGCCATGACCTGCAAGTCGCATCGGGTTCAGTTAGCAGTACGACTCGAAGTTCTCGAACCGAGGTACGGACCAATTACGAAATACGCCGTTGTCTATTCTAATCCTTTCCGCTCGTCTGTCCAGTTTCGTCGACTTATTGGAAGACATCTTTCTTGGGAGCAATTGTGCCACCGCTATAAATCTGGAGGTCCCAAACTCAGTTCCAATCTTCTATCATCAATCGCAGCTTCCACTTCTCTGACGATTGTCCGTGGAATAAGGAGGCGTACAGAAAGACAAATTGAAAATGACTTCAGTTACCTTACCTGAATTCAAACCAACTCCACTCGATCAAATCGCCCCGACTGTTTCTCGACTACGCAAGACGTTCTTCTCTCAAAAGACTCGTCCCGCCGAGTTCCGCATTCAGCAGCTGCGCAAGCTCTACTGGGCCATCGCCGACCATGAAAAAGAAATTCTAGAAGCTCTTCAACGAGACCTGCGCAAGAGCACATTTGAGTCTTTTACAGCAGAAATCAACTGGACCCAGAATGATATCATTTTCCAGACTCAGAATCTGGAGAAATGGATGAAAGATGAAAAGCCTCCGGACATTGCGTTCAGCAACAAGCTTGTCAGCCCCAGAATTCGCAAAGATCCTCTTGGAGTTGTGCTGGTGATTGGGTAAGCAACTCTTCCCGGCGTTTCTTCCTCGCTGCTGAGACTGATATCGTGGCTGAAGGGCTTTCAACTTCCCTCTCAATCTCTCCTTCGGTCCCATGATAGGGGCTATCGCAGCTGGCAACACTGTAGTCCTAAAGCCCTCTGAACAGTCCTACAACTGTGCGGCAGTCATGCAAAAGATCATGGAGGAAGCCCTTGATCCAGAGTGTTACGTCTGTATGCAAGGTGCGATTCCCGAGACTTCAGCCTTACTTGAACAACGGTGGGACAAGATCTTCTTCACCGGCTCGGAACGTACAGCAAAGGTTGTTGCCCAGGCTGCTGCAAAGAACTTGACGCCGGTGGCACTCGAGCTGGGTGGCCGCAACCCGGCTATCGTGACCAAGAAGGCTGACATGCGCCTGGTCGCACGACGTCTGTTGTGGTCAAAAACCATGAATGCCGGCCAAGTGTGCATTAGCCAGAACTATATTTTGGCGGACAAAGAGGTAAGCATGCTGCGACGTCAAGTCTGGTAGTAATAGAAGTTCTAACGACATCATTAGGTTGTCCCGACATTGATCAAGGAATTGGAGGTTGCTCTGAAAGAATTTTTCCCCAAGGGCGCAAAGAAGAGTGCAGACTTTTCGAAAATCGTCAATGAGAGATCATTCCTCCGGATTAAGAAGATGCTTGACAGTACCGATGGCAAAATCGTCTTAGGTGGAACGATGGACGTTGATCAGCTTTTCATCGAACCTACTATCGTTCTTGTGTCATCGACCAAGGATTCATTGATCCAAGACGAGTCGTTCGGACCACTGATACCCATCCTGCCCGTCGACAACCTGGACGAAGCCATTTCGATTGCCAACGAGGTCCACGAAACGCCTCTGGGTGTTTATGCGTTTGGATCGAAGGTAGAGACAGACAAGATCCTCGCTGGGACCCGATCTGGCGGTGCTAGCGTCAACGATGGCTTTTTCCACGGCATCATACCTAATTTTCCCTTCGGTGGTGTCGGGGACTCGGGAACGGGAGCATATCGAGGGAAAGCTTCATTCGATTGCTTTACACATCGACGCTCGATAACGCATACACCGGGCTGGATGGAAAGTCTACTGGCAGTGAGATACCCACCGTTTACGGGGACCAACAAGCTCGACCAGTTCAACAAGATGGGACTTCTCAAGCCAGACTTTGACCGACAGGGAAAGAAGAAAGTTGGCATTTTCTGGTACTTGATTACATTGGGGTCTGGGTCTGCAAGCGGAGGTATGTTCCGAGCAGTACTGCTGGCGGGTGTGTCCTTTGTACTGAAAGCATATCTAGATGGAAAGATACCTGTACCAGCGGGCAAATGAGATTCAAGCTGAGAACGGTGCCTTGGGAAGGAGGCGAGGAGGATTTTGATTACTCGCGGGACGGCTCGGGAGGCGAGGAGAGAGCAGGGAGTCGTGATCTGACTCTGTTGTGCATAAAAGGTGTACCAAAGGGCGGTTACAAGTACAGTAATTCTTATATCCGTGGCGGCCACCTGATCCTGTTTGCATCCAGCCTCGCCGCCACTCTTTATCTTGGTGTTTGATAGTCACAGCCACAGATTCCCTTGGCATGGTGTCAAGCCTCGCAAGCCTGGAGTGAGCGCCTAAAAAGTAGGGCCCAGGGTGTCTGGAAGTGCGTCATCGGTTCTGGGCTGGAGGCGACTGGACACCTAAAGTGACGCCCCCAAGTCGTGCAAGCTTAACCGACCAGCCGACCAGCTTCTCGTCCATCCCGCACGATCTCACGTCCCACGATCACCATCTTCTCCATCGGATTGGATACTTTTTTGCAACTGCATTACGACCCTGCAACCAGCACGACTGTCTGCGTTCGAAATTATTGTCCCTAGACAGAGCATCTCCGGAGCTCCCTCCCTTCTAAAACTGGCCTCTCATTCTTATCCATTCTACCACACGACCCTCGCCGCTGGCTGAACTCTCCAGTAGTCTCTCTCCAGCATCTCATCGGCGTCGAGACTGTGCACGCGAGTTGTTCCCAAAGACAGCGGTGGAAATCTAGCATATCATGACCTCAACTTCAAATACTCCCTTTGCTACGCCTGCGACCTCTAATCCTAACTCGAGACCTACCACTCCAAGCCCGGCCACGCCTCCTACAGGCACCACTGTCCCTTCAGATAACGAATTACGGGATGAGTCCTCAAAGTTGAGAACTTTCCTTGGGTTGTTGAAAAAGTACGTCATATCGAGAAATGTTTGATTGAGCGGCTCTTTGAATGCCGGACATACAGTACTTGACGATACTGACTCTGGGGACTATCAGGTTTATCGGTGTGTCGGATATTGCAAATGTTCGATTTTCCTTACCTTCACAATTGATCGAGCCTATCCCAAACTTAGGTATGGGCCTTCCATATGCCAGGATGCGACGAAGAGCATAGGGTTTGACAGTTATACAGAATACTGGCACTATTGCGAAAGGCCTGAGACATTCGTTAGGTAATGCTCCCACCGGACAATCGAGTTGTACCATACAAGGCCTGTGCTAATACTACTGCAGTATCGGCAAGTCAGATGAGCCGCTTGGCCGCATGCTGGAAGTTTTGAGATTTTGGTTTACCAAGGATCTAGTGCGTATAAGCTTGACCCTGCTTGTCTTTGGATACATACTAAACCAAAGTCGCAGAAATATATCAAAGGAAAGCCATGCAAACCCTACAACTCAACGCTGGGAGAATTCTTCAGGGTAAGTTTCTGCCTACCTTGACTTCCGCCACCGTTGGCCACGGTGCTCTCATGTGCTCGAGTATTCTCTAACTCGTACTCCATTCTAGTGTAATTGGGAAGTTATCGAACCTGCTCCGCCAATATCCCAACCTTCCAAAGCACCACCTCAACCTGCGGTCGACCCCACCCAGCCTAATGCCAACGGCAACGGAACTGCCACCAAGATAAAGGAGCAGGGTGGCCCAATTCGAGTGTCGTTCCTGACAGAACAGACCTCCCATCACCCACCGGTTTCCGCATACTGGTACGACTGCCCTCAATTGGGCATCAGTGCAAGAGGATATGACCAAATCTCGGCCAAATTTACAGGTACCTCGGTACGAGTGACTCCAGGCATTTACAACCGGGGGATATTCATCAACTTGGCCCAACGCAATGAGGAATACCAACTCACACACCCAGCCGCGGCACTAGGCGGCCTCCTTCGAGGAGCCCTCTACATCTCTGTAGCAGACACATGCACCATAACCTGCGCCGAGACACGGCTAAAATGTCTCCTGACCTACGTCGAAGAGTCATGGTTCGGCAAAGCCCAGAATCGTGTCCACGGGGTCATCTTCCGCTACGACCCTTCAGACGATAAATACACCCGCGTCAAAGACGTTCCCGATAAGGACATCCTCTGCAAGATCGAAGGATGCTGGCAAGAGCAAATCTACTACACGATCCCCAACAGCGCCGCCGTCAAGGAATCCAAGACCGTGGATCCCACCTCAGAGAAGCAGCTCCTCATCGACGTACAGCCCTTATTCCCCGTGCAAAAGACCTATCCTCCCGCCGCTGAGCAGCTACCTAACGAATCCCGCCTCTTCTGGGGTGAAGTCACGACGGCGATCAACGAGAAGCGCTTCGGCGACGCCACCCGCATCAAGCAGGATCTCGAACAGGCCCAGCGCGACAAGGCTGCCAAGCGGCAACAAAAGGATGTCGAGTATCAGCCTCGCTTCTTCACTGCCGTCACCGAACCCAGCGGCAAACCCGAGCTGACCGCGTACGGCAAGGAGACGCTTAAGGGTCTCGACGAGGGCAGTTTCGGCCTCAAGTTCGTGCCTGAGCCTGGCATTGACGCTGCTCCCTAGAGCGGATCCATTCCTGGGCGGGGATGGGCGAGGAGGACGGGGAGACGCGGCGGCGCTGCATCATCACGAAAACCAAACCTGACTTGATGACTCGTTACTGTTTTTCCACTCGGGAGACCAAGCACAGGGGATGGCTCATGGGTGGGAGGAACGTAGAAGCAGGAGTTCTTTTTTAAATTCAAATGCGATATATCACGCCGGAGTTTCTTTGCGAGGGGTGGGCAGAATCTTTCACATGCGAGACTCGAGACCAAGACGCAGCTTTGACTACGGGTAGCTCGCCGGCTTCGCCTTTTGGCAGCGCTACATAATGACCCACGCGACATGTCCTAGGCGCTTAGACATATGGGATAGAAGGGAAGGGAGGGTTGGAAGGTCGTACAGGTCCAGACCGAGACAACATGGCATGTTGACTGTGCTTTTCCGGGGAATTGGATGGATGAGTGGTGGGCGTATAGATTGGGATGGACTGTGGTTTTGGGGACCGCGCTCGTCCCTGGGTTGGTAACCGATCACCCACGAAACAGATAGAGCTTTTTGATATGACATAACGCTATAGACTGCACAGTACAGTGAAGAAATGGAACATGATATGATGTGACTTAGGATAGATCACATTGTTGTACGAGTCAACCAGGTTTGAATGTCAGGCAATGGTGGTGCGCCGACCTTGACGGACATATCGAAACTAAAGGATATCGCAAAACTTCAGTAAATACTCACTGGTGCGCACACTTGTTGTCCAGGATTCATCGTCTTTCCCTTACTTGCTCTCTCTCCTCTCCAGTCTTTGGCTTCAAAACAGCGTTACCTTTCCATATCACACATTTCCTGCCTCTTTATGCGTGCGTGTCTGCCTTACCACATCTACGCCGGCATTTGAGGTATATAAACCCTTCCTTGGCGTGGATGCGAAACCGTTTCACATGCAGTTTCGCCGCGGTTTCGGGGTATATTCATAATCAGAAGCGAAATTGAAACAGCGTACTGGTAGGTTTCCTTCTGAGTGTTTGTTGTGTCTGCGGAAAGTATGGGCATCCTATGATATGGTGTGGTGTGGTGGTTTGAGTCGTGGAGGTTAGATGAGTTCGTGAGGGGGGTATAGTTCGTTGCGTATGGACTGTTGGAGTGGGGCTGCGGTTCCCGGTGGTATCCAGAAGCTTTTTGAGAGGTTTCTACTTCGGGTACATGGACTCGTATATGTAAGTCAATGGGATGGATTTAACACTGTGTGCTTATTGTGATGATGATTCCGGGACATATGGCGCGATCTTGCTGTAATACCCCAAGCCAGAACGACCCAATTGAATACTGTGCCGTTGTTGCTATGTTCACAAGACATGTATCGCTGTCTTGTTGTTATACCTGAAGCAGCAAGGATGGATTGATCATGTTCCAGTTGTCGCCGTAGTCGTAGGATGTTTACCGCTTCCTTGTTGGTATACCTAAAGTAGGGGGGCTCACCTGAATACCGTGCAGCTGTCGCAATGTTCGTGAGTCACTTATTGTTATCTTGTCGTGCACCGCATTCATGCCATGACATCTTCCTGTCGCCTGCAGCGGTAATGGTTGAAAGCTGTCAACAAGGTACTCGCATGGTATCCCATTTCCCCAAGTACATTGTCTTCCCCTTTCTCCTTTGCTTCCTCTTTCTCCCTCCCAGTTCGGACGGTCGCAAGCCCGTTCTAAACATGTCTCTTACTTGCGTATGCCGATCGGCGCCAGGAATCTGTTTCACTCACCGCATGAACAAGTCCGGGAAACTATACCGTTCATGATTCTCCGTCCGCCGACTTGGATAATCTTACCTCCCTCGTCGAGAGACACGGAGGTTATACCGCTCGAGTTGTCCGTATACTGGACTTCGACGTCTGCGTCAAACAAACCTTGAAACGCCAGCACGGTTCTAGATCTCGTTATCGGCATGAGGCCCGAATATCAGGGTGCGGAGGAAGCTTCTGATTCTGTGATCTTTTCCGGACGCCGATAGTGATGTTTTGAAACCGGGCGGTCGGTGGTCTTTTAGGTTGTTCCGATGTTGAGGCATCCTGCAGGCATGGCTCGGCGAAGTGAAATGTGCTTGTACAGGTAAGTTACTAAGGTACGTAGGCGAAAATGTTGTTTCGTCAAAAGCAAAAGTCGGAGGCTTGGGAAGAGGATCCCCCCGTGATGACGACGTAATGCACCGGCCAGTTCCCCATGGAGAATGAGGACCGAAGAAGGAATGAGGGTGGCTTGCTGACTTAAACACGGATGATATACCCATTGATCACAAACTTCCGAGTTCAAAGGATGCGCGTTAGCAGCTGGCCGTTGTTTTGCTAGTCGAGAAGCCTTGCAGCAAGGCTGCGGGCGATATGCCTACTTTATACCGTGAGCCGAGCCGTCTTGGGGCCCTTTTCGGAGGATGCTTAGATAATATCATGCATGTATACGAAAGCCCCCGGGGTATCGACTCGGTTGGGATGGAGGGGTCCAACGGCGTGCGGTTTCGCGGGCGAGATACCCGTTTGTCGATGATGAGCCGAAGCGAAGGAAGAAGTGCGTATTAAGTTATCGGGAAACCCACGATCAGCAATGCATCGGTGCAAACGTCCTTTTGAGGTACTTGTTCTCCGCTCTTTCGGATAGACCTCGATCTGGTTAGGCTCTCCAGCTCAAGCACGCACGGAGGAATCATCCAGATACAGCCTTGCCCGTCGGGCTGACACATTGCATGAAAAACGTGGGAGATGGAGCAGCAGAGGTTCGCGGATGACATTCCCGTTTCTCGCCATCATACCGAGCCTTGTATGTTCGGAAGTTTCTGTATTCGACACAGTTTGGGACGCCCCCGAGAGTTATTAAGCGACGGAGAAATGCTAGCCACACAATGGGCACGGCGGTACGGTGTACGAGACTGCACCTAGAGAATCCTTCCGACTCCTACCACTATCCATCACAGTTCAGGAGTTCTGACGCGTCTGCGTTGTTGTCAATTTTTACAAGACAACAAAGAGACGTCCCCCTGTCCTTGTAACGTTCTAGAATCTGTTGAATCATCAAGAGGATTTTCCTTCGTGTCAAGCGTTGTCTGAGAAAGGAAGTTGGCCTAGTAGGTACTCGCAGTCTTGGCTGAAACGCTCGCATATTAACTTGTCGAGTTTGGGCGAGAGAAGGTACGGGGTATTTGGTACCAGTTATGCCAGGGTTGAGACTCAGGGGGTTTGCGACGCGGCACAAATGCTGGTCGAGAAGGATTGCAGACCTTTCTGAATAGAGTAACGGGATCATAGGGGACAATTGGCTGGATGAGCCTGTCCATGCTCGGAGCGGGATTTGGCTTCCGTAACGTGCTTCTTCGTGTTCGGGGAGAGGGAACGTGCAGATCGTGTGAAAAGGGTGGAACGGTTGGGTGGATACTTTTGGAGGTTGGGAGGGTGATCGGGCGCAACGAATTTCTCGCGGGAGATTCTGAAACGATCGCCTGCTGAAACGGGTGATGACAGGACAAACACGTGATGGAGAAGGTTAGTAACCAGCGACGCCAGCGTGCAAGCCTGTGCCGCTTCCGGGATTGGTAGGATCAATAGGGTTGACCGTCAACAGACCAACACAGTGTCAAGTTGTAGTGTCATTGGAGGCGTGAATAGCCTGACCGGTGTGTTTGGCACGCAGGAGAAAGGGGTGTGAATGATAACATTGATTCATGGTAGCGCGCGGTGGATTTGCTTCTTCCCTCAGGTCGTAAATGTCAGGAAAGCATCCCATGTGAAGCTGCATGATGCAAGGTATGGTAAGAACCACTGGTAGTTGATCCCCTAGTAACGTCTAGGTGCCTTACCCTAGTCACTAGGGATCTTCTAACGAAATGACCGTTCGGCGATTGTGTGGGAAGCTGCAACCAACCGTGTATTATGTGTCCCGTGCACAAGACATTACACAAAATTTTTCTGCATCGGCGACCTCGGGGGTGGATCTTTATCTGTTTAGGAAGAGCTCAAGAACAGGTACGTTGCCGGTACGTAACTTCTGTATCACGAATCGAGGATCCCGAATACACAAATATGTTCGGTGATGAGGTGTTCGGAGACCAGGTGGACAAGCGGGAAGGATCGGTCAATCCATGATGCGCTGAACATTTCACAAATCTTGGAATAAAGCCCGATGATCTTTCATGGAACATGTCATACCTAGTTCAGCCATGTTCAGCTGCAGGGATGCCCCCATTCCCTTACAAAGTAAATCTGATCAGGAGGAATCGTGTGTATATGCTAATCTGTGAGGCGATGGCTCACGTACTGGTACACGTAGCATTGCGAAGTAAATAGTGAAATATAATTCCATAAATGTTCTCATGACCAGGTGCCACAGGTACCAGCCACAATGGGAGGATTTGGCATCAAGCCACAGATCGCATGATTAGACGAATACGGCCCAAACTCAGAACGGTAGAGGGTGGTAAGCAACAGCACACCCTCCTTCGCATGGTGACATGCATGAGTGCCGTAGCGGGCTCTACCTTACTCGTAACCGTCCGTGGAAGGATGCTCTGAGCGACATGCCGAAACGGGGACTGGTAGAAACAAGGAAGACAGGAGGACAGGTTGCGATGGGCACTGACGGGCTTCTCGTTCCTGCAGTAGATCCAGCCATGGGGACTTGCACAATCGTTCATCGAGGGTGATGCCGTGATACCAAGGAAACATTGAGATTCAAGAATCCTTGTCCAAAGTGACCTGGCGAATATGATTCATCCATGACACACGACAGAACTAACCGTACACAGTCATCCTTGCTTGGACAGCGAGACGGATCGGGGACACGGAAAATTGTCGAAGCGGTGCTCGGTTGCAAAATGAGGTTGCAACCAAGCAGATGACGAATTCGAAATGCCAGGCACGGGCATGATCATCGCGCCAGGTACCGAATTCGCAGTGGACGAAGGTTAGGCCAGTTTGGATGCTTGCTTCCATGCATTATGATGGGACAAAGAGGTTGATGAGCAGGACCGTCAGTCGACATTTTAGTGCTCAGGTAAGGCAGACTTCGTATAAACCGACTCGAGCTATTTCGAGCTAGTCTGGTGACTAGGCCGGTAAAAAGAGGGTCGGGGATATTTCTGGTTGGCCCAGTGTTTGACGCTTAGCCGCAACCGGCATGATCTGATCCTTTGAATAGAAGTGACTATATTAGTATCAGGCTTAGTGTGATCGGCCTGCGCCGCTCTCGCGATAGAAACCGCTAGGCTCTAGTGGTTTTTTTCACTGCTATTCAAGGATTACAAGGATTACGGCGACGTGTCAGACCAATTGTTACCGGCTCCAGTGTGTTGGCCTCAGGTACCAACGTGGAGGTATCTGACAGCCCATCTGACTAGTGGCCCAAGGGTAGCGGCCTTCTGGGCGTCTGAGTGGCGGTTGCCTCGATTTAGTGGCCGTCTTGCCGTTAGGTCGGTCCACTCGTTCGGTCCCTCTTTCAAAAGTTCCCATTTCTTTGTTGCTCCGGCCTCGTGGAAATGGCTCCCATGGGCACACCTCGCGACCCTCGCGATGTTCCCCGTTACCGTCCCTTACCACTGTCGGTCTCCATCCTGGTCAGCAGCGACACCCCTCTGCCCAATCGCTGCTCCGATGTCCCTTGATCCGGCGCTCTATATTTTGCGTCGGACCGGCCACGCTTGGCCCAAAAGCCTCATGCTTTGTACACAGCCGCTCCGCTCTCCCTGTCCCCATTGGGCAACGAGGCTCTATACCTCGCCCGCCTCTGTACTTGTAGAAAGTTATGGTCAGTGCTCGTAATTTCACCCTGGCTCCTGCGTCCCAATTCAATTCCATTTGCATGCCTTCCACTTTGGACGGAGCCACTTCGTTACTGTTTTCTGTTCCCTTGTCCTGACTCCATTCTTGTGGACAAGAATAACACCCAGCCTATCCCAGACCAACCCTCCCTCTCTGTCCTCGCCCCGCCACGTGCCTCCGGCCTCCCATACTCAACTCAGCCCTGCCGATAGGTCCTGGAGCCTCTCTAATTCTCCTAGCCTCTCTCCTTCTTTCCACCATCAAGTCGTCATTTCCCTCATCACACTTACCCTCCCTCCAGAAACCCATGCCCAAGTCTCCATTTCCTCAAACAAGCTTAATCTTTGCTTGAGGCTCAGAAGGGGGCGGAGGCTTCCAAGCATTATCAAAGACTCCACTGTGAAACGTTTGGCGCAGGCCTCTTGGTCGCTTCGTATACACCTTATATTTCTATACAATATCCTTTTCTTCTCCATCATGGCCCCAAAAAAGCGTTCCCAAACTCCTCGACACTCTGGCGTCGCCGAATCCTCAGAGTTCATCAACCCTCACCACCAGGTTGCCCCTACACTCCTTTCAACTCAACCTGCTAAAGATCGACGCCGCCGGCCTAGAGATAGTCCGCGGCCCTTATCATCTGCCACGTCGCCTATCCAGGACACTGTTGCCTTGAATCGATCACCCATTGTTTCCGACTCTCCTCAGTCACCGGTCGAAGGACCACATCCAGGCTCTTCTTCTCGTCGCGAAAGTTCATCCACCATGAGGACCTCATCTATCTCTCTCGACGCCGCGCCGACGTGCACGCCCACCGGCCGTGTCAGCAAAGCGAAAAAAGGCAAACGTGTGCATGCGTGTGAGTTTCCCGGCTGTGGAAAGGTAAGTTTTCTTCTGCCTAAAAGGCATCATGACCCCCAAGTCCAAGGCCCCAACTATTGGACCCGACCCCAAAGAGAGCGCCCGGCTAACCCATCATCAGGTCTTCACCCGGGCAGAGCATAGAAGGTAAGCCTGACTACTGGGCCACTCGTAGCCCCCCCAAGTGCTTCCTAGGTCGGGATCTCTGACCATCAGTAGGAGACATGAACTCAATCACAATCCTGAAGCATTATTCCCATGCACTCGTCCGGGATGCCGAAAGGCTTTCCATCGAATGGATCTTCTCCAGCGCCATCAAGAAAGACAGTAAGTGCCTCCTTTGGCCCCCCCTTTGATTCACTCAGCTTCTGACAAATCCACAGCGATCTGGAGAGTGCAGCTGATGCTTCCTCTGGGCATATGGGTCCAATGGCGCAAATAGCAGTCACTTCAGAACCGTCGTCTGTGATGCCTGCTCCAGTCATGAGCAGCCCCCAGGCAGACCGAGGGGCGCCCAGATCTTCTTCTGGCGGTCTTTCAATCGGTTCTCTTGTTCATCCACAGCAAGACTATCGCTACAACCTGGGAACGCCTGCGTTCAACGGGTTTGCACGACAGTCGATGCATTTCGTACCTGGTTTCAATTCTTCAGATGATTCCATTTTTTACACTCCTGAAAGCAGTCAATCACCTGTTTCAGAGTACTATGGCCGATACCCGCATCGCCAGAGCATTTCTTCTTCGTCTTCTGTTGCTGCTTTCGATCCCAACGGAACCTCTCCTTTGATCAATGGAAGTATCCCAAACCCGTGGGCTCCTACTTCTGGCCCTCCAAGCATTCTTCCTTCCACCATGCTCGATGATGGATCCTACTTGCCTGTATGTTCCCCATTTCATCTATTTGGTGCGTATACTGAAGCTGATCAGTCCCCTGCAGACTCTACCCTTCCAATACCCCTCTCCGACCTGGATGGAGTCGAGTGGTCTGTCATACGACGAGAGTTATCAAATGCCTCTGGAATACAGTCAGGAGATGCCTCAGCCGGTCTATCCGACACTATAAGGTGGGATTGTCTGGAGCACTACTGGCAGTATTTTCATCCCTCCTTTCCTATTGTCCACAGACCCACCTTTCTACCCACCAAACCGAGCCCCTTACTTGCCAGTGCCATGGTGGCAATCGGATCTCAGTATGACACCCGACCGGACGCCAAAATGTACTCTTTGACACTTTTGGAGATAGCTACGAAACTTCTAAGGAGAAGAGACAACATCAATAGTCGGTCGAGATTGAGCGACCTGCAAACGGTGTTTCTATTGGAGATATTGACAAAGTATTTTGCCAGGCGAGTGGACGTTGACATGTCAGCGAGATTTCGATCGCTCTTTGCGAGTCTTGATCAAGCGCGCCGTACTCTGGCTACAGATCCATTGGCTGTGTACAGGACTCTTCGAAAAGACCGGACAACGGATGACATCCAGAGAGCACACAAGTTCTGGTTGGAGCATGAGACCAGACGACGGATTCTACAGGCTTCGTCTGTCCTGGATCTTCAGCAAGTGACTTTGTTCGAACAACCTGCAACAGTCATTCATCACGAACGGCCAAAACGAGCTGCTCCAACAGGACTACGACTAAATATCTCGCTCCCTTGCGCAGAGGAACTCTGGGAAACCAGTCCTGTCGAAGAGTGGGTTGAGATGGCTGCAGAATCCGACGCATCTGCCTCAACCAAGGGCCGTACATCTCAAAGGGACCGGTCAGCCTCTTCAGCAACTAAACTCGACTACTTCCAGATCCAAGTCAGCCTGGCCAACAACCCAAGTGTGACTTTGGATCAGCTCCTGCCACGAAATGACCAAACGGGTGAATCTGCAGCCCGTCTCGTATTCAATCGGCATGCCCGAGATATGGCACGGAACACTCCTATCCGAAAACTCCTCGTCGTAAGCGGCGAGTCTTGGATCATGGGCAAGAAGCTCGAAAACGAGGCCGAATTTCAAGACGCAAAACGCAATCTACGGATTTGGGTTGACTCGAACCGCGAAAGCCGGGCAGCACTCTGGCACGCAACCCAGCTCCTTCGTTTACGGACAAAATTTTCTTCTGGTATGACAAACACTGAATTATCTGTTTCCTTTCACGATACCCACATGCTCCATGAACCATGGGCATTTTATCTGGCTGCCCTCGTCTGCTGGGCTTATGGATTTTCCGCTTCCGCAAGGTTTGAAAACAGTGGGCACTCTTCGGCTGCCAGCGAGCCTACATCCAATCCTTCCCGAAGCTCCAGCTTGTCTTCGATGCACCCACAACTGCTGGATCTCGGAGACGCCGCCTACTCAATGCGAGAATACCTGCAAGGCACCAATGTTAAAACAGTGGACAATCTGTTGCAGGTAGACCCGCAGGTGTTTGGACGGACGCATGGACTTCTTGAAATTGTTCGGTTAAACAAAGTTTCACATTTTCTAGGTGGACTCATGAACGAAGCTGAACGGGTACTGTATCGACTCGTGGAGGGACGAAGTCGACTGTCACACTTTTAGAGTGGGTCACTACATTTTCGCTTCATTTCTTTTCCTGGCTTTCCAAGTGTTTGGAGCCTGTACTACGAGACGGTACGATACGACCACGATATTTACGACCTTGACGAGGATTTTTCTTGGGTTGCTTTTGATACCACTGTGGATTCTGGGTTGATGAGCATGGGGTTAGGTGGTGACATGGCGTTCTGAAGGGACTTCTGGGAATTTGCATTTACGGGTACGGGCTACGGGCTACGGTGTTATTGCGAAATGGACCAATTTCTGACGGCGTTCTCTGGCGTCTCTCAAAGCTGACAATTTGGCTACCGGAAAAACGGCAAAAACAATGACAACACCAGTATAGCGAAAGATTTGTAACCTCTAACAACTGTATACAGTACTGATCTACAATTGCACTTTTCAAATCAATCCCAACGGTCCATTCTCCCTTCAATTTCAAATTGTGATTCTGAAATGATTTGTTGATCTCATCTCATTACGTCGCTTCGAGTTGACAGTCGAGCTTCAAGCTCGTCGCGTTCACCTTCCCGTCGGAAATCCGCAACCGATGCAAGGATCAGGGGCTCGTAAACGCAAACGAACGATTGTGGAGAGGGCCCTGCCTTTGACCAACGAATTGGCCTCAGGCCGCTACTAAATTTGGGATGGATCACCGAACACAAATTTGGATTGATTTGTGCTGGCTTGCCCTCTGAGCCTCGTCTCAGCCACCCATGTGCCTGAATTGATGAGGAAATCGGCAGCGAGCGACTGCAGGCCATGCAAAAGCTTCGAGAAGCTCTCACATACATACAGTTCTTCTAAGCATGCATACTATTACATGCATGTCTCTCTACCAAAATATCGACGGTCTTTGACTGGCTTTGTAACCGCCCGTCATGTGGACGCTTTGACGGACAACCTGATCGAGGGCTCTCCTCAGTAGAAATGGTCGTAACCGAGGCAAAAGATAGAAATTTTTGTCGACGCCAGGCTTATGGCCCTAAGGTCGAGGGTACGGAGCCCCGATCATTCCATCATCATGAAAAGTCTCCCAAAAATTCCTGTCCCTTCCGTCCCGACCTGCAATTGGGCCCATTTGTGTCAGTAAGTGCCCAATCCCGCCCGTTCTCTAATCGAAATAAACAACAATATGCGACCTGACCACTCTGGACTCGAGCTTCGAGTGCAGCACTGCAGACCTGAAACACAAACAAAAATTTGAGGAAGGCTAAAATTTTCCATCATCCTAAGCAAAGCTAGCTGGTAGCTGCCGTCGGTGAAATCATTCCTCCATTTCTCTCCACCTGATGAGCCACCCAAACGAGCACCCAGACGCGGGACGCCTGAAACTGCCGCGAACAGGGGAGGGGGAGACTCCATTTAACGCGGGGGGAGGCACCGGAGCACGCATTTCATCGTCCGGTACCCTGGGTGCAATTCAATCCCAGTTCTACGCCACAGGAGTTTCACATCATACAACTCGTGCCGCTGTGGGTACGAACGTTGAACCTGACCCAGCGACAAGTACAACCGAGATGGCCTTTGCGCATCATGAGTGTTTTGCAAGAGTCTTGGTATTCTCGTAACCGTAATCGTAGCCTGGTGCCTGTACGCACGAGAAGCTGCAAAGATGCCCAAAGTTTTCCCAAACGCGGAGATTGCCTGTGAAGCAAATGGGGTTTGCCCTCCATTCTCGCCTCGTAACGAAGAAGTCAAAACAATTTGTTTTTACCTTTTCTCTTACAGCCGAAGTCTCCAGCGCAGCATTTTCTTGTTTACCGTTCGACGATCGTGAGGGTCGGTTAGCTAATTAAAGCAACTTCTGGGTCCCTTCGGTTATGGATATACCTACCATAGGCAGACTTTTGCCAGCACACTGGCACGTGACTGGCAACTGCCCTAATTGGCAAGAGTACTCGTACTGGGAGGTGTGAACACCGGGCAGACCACCCAGATTCCGGAGTTCTCGTGTACGAGTACCAGGTCCCTAATGATTTCGGCAGGGGAAAAGATTTCTAACAAAAAGTGATTTCAGAACTGTTGTTACAGGGCCAAAATAATAACCGACAATGCTGGCGTCGTTCGAAAGAGAACTGGAACCCTTACAATGAACCGACGCGACCTACGTTGACGTGCCCTCGGCTGTTAATATTCCACGGCCCCGAAGAGCTGTAGGCGTGAATAAGACTAATCCTTCGGGCGCTGACGAAGACCACATTGGTATAACTGGATGCTGCTCCCCGTGATTTCTACTCCATATTCGTAAACCTCTTCCATATCTGGTCTGTTGGCTGTTCTTTCACGATCAGTATCTACGCTTCGATACTGCATGGCTACCAGTGGAAGGCCGACCCTAGTTGCCAGGCAGATTTGCTCTTCTTTGCTCGTCGTGCTATTCTCAGCTGGTCGGTGAGTGAAGAGGACCATGAATTTTACAGAACGATGATTTCTGCATGCAACAACTACCACTAAGAAATTCGCCGGGTAAGATGTCTGATGCCAATCCTCAACGTTTTCCGTCGCCTCGGGGCTTGTGATCGATGGGCTTGGACCAGGATAAATACGCTGTCGGGCTATTTATTAGGTTTCATACATGACTCGGGAAGCCATCAAACGATATGACATTGGTTGGCAGCGTATTCATCCGATCCACAAAACGTCTTCAGCCTCATGTTTTGAGAGGTGTGAGAGGCTGAATGCTGAAAACAAGCACTTCCCATGGGGCCCGAGGCCAGCTCGCTTGTTAGAGCATCTCAATTAGCATCGCCTGGTACGCCTGAGCGCCTGACTTATGGGCACAAAGGTTTGCCGTACGGAGTACCAGTACTCCCCTATCCTCTTCTTTCCCAGCTCGCATCTTTGTTTGCCCGACAAAAAGACACACACGAATACTTTTGCCATTGCGCTTTTGGCCGTTGGGCCTTTCTTCTTGATACCTCAGGACGCCGTGCGCGCGCACTTTCACGACGCGTTGGCAGCGATCGTCGGCCCCTGCCGTTTTGAGATTTGCTCACACTTTCCATACGGAATTCCAACAGCGCAATGATTTCTCCAACGTCGACTTTAATCCTTTCGCTCGTGCTCTCCCTTGCTCCGCGACTCAGCCAAGCGACATGCTACTGGCAAAACAGTACTCTCGCCCCAGATGACCCATACTCGATAGCCACCGACGATACTGCGTGTTTCCCGGATCAAGACAACTCGCCTTGTTGCGGCACAGGATGGACCTGTCTCTCAGACGGTAGGGATCTCTCAAAAAGAAGGAACGTTGGCGCGAACAGCCTGTCTGACGGAATCAGGTGTCTGCTTTATTGAAATAGAAAACACGGATTACTACTATCGAGGAACATGTACCGATCGGACATGGAATAGTCAACAGTGTCCTGGATGGTGTTTTGCCCAAAGTAAGACGAAAGAATGTCCCGGTGGCGGTAGGTATATGTCATTGACGACGATTTCTTACAGATGCGAATTCATCTATCCCGATCGGAAAATGTGATACCGAACAAGATTGGGTATGTGATCCAACCTAAAAGATTCGTCTTCACGGCAAGCACCCGCCACACACCACCTTCTACACAAGCGCTGCTTGGCGGATATACCGTGTTCAAAGAAAGATGACTGACCTTGAATAAAGTATTGCTGCCCGGGAGATAGCGAGTGTTCCTGTGATACAGGCAAGAATGCTGTGAAATTAGGAGACAGCCAACCTTCGACAGTGACGGTGATTGGGAGTACGAGTTGGCCTGGCATCACATCCACCACTACCCCGTTCAGCCAGAGCAGTCCTCTTGTTACCGATGGCACGACGACAAGCATCACTGGGAGCACTGATACCACTGGTAGTACAACTAGCATCCCCTCCACGTCACCAAACGACACGGGCAGCGGCACAGGAACGGCGGCAGCAGCGTCAGAAACCTCGACGTCATCAGCTGCATCAAGCAGCGATAGCTCAAGCAACACTGGTCTTGCAGCAGGGTTGGGAGCCGGGCTTGGAGCCGCGGCTGTGCTCATCGGCGTCCTTGTATTCTTCCTGATTCGCAACCGACGCCGTCGAAGTGCCAACAAGCAAACCGGAGCCACCAATAACAACGGCTCTCCCGATCTCCGCGATCCGATGGTACCGAAAGCCACGTATGCAGATTCTCAAGCAATGTCTCGCTATTCCGATGAACCCCATCAAATGCCAATGGAGGCGCCCGCAACGCCATACAGGCCGGAGATGGCGGGCGCCGGAGAGTATGACAGGAGTGAATTGCCCACGCAAATGTCGAGCACAGCTACGCACAGGGCAGAGTTACCCTCGTGACCTGTGGACGATCAAGATTCTTTTTTGCACATATAATCTACGATGAGAACATAGTGGTGTATTCAAAAGAAAAAAATCCAATCAAGCAAGTGGAACTCGAAAGTTGATATCGTCAGCCTCGTCCCAGGTTTCAATTGGCATGCAATGAAGTCATCCTTATATCACTTTGCCCATCGCCTGGCCCAGACAAGGGGCTGTGAAAGGCTGTGGCGAAGGAAAATTTTACAGGCATGTGCTACAAGGTGGTCACTGTGCTCGTGACATCCTATTCGCCTGTGCCGGCGTCGCTACATTGTCTCTATTGCAGATCCTCAATCCGGCAGCATTCTCGAAGGTATGCTAATGAACGGAAGGATTTATACTTTGCATGAAAACCCGACTGGATGTGCTTTGCCCTGCATTACGCGAGGATCTGGGTGTACCGTCGCATTAGCTGTGTGAACAAACGACCAAAGAAAACACAGAAAATGCAAGGTGTACGGCGGGTGAGAACTAAAACTCCCCATGCTACCTGGTACCTACCATTTGCAGCTGCGGCAACCCGGAGTGGCAAGCGCAGACACTGAATCAGCAATTATCGAGTTCCTGTCCCCTACCACACGAGAGAATAACTTGATCCGGATATTATTCGTCTACACTTTGCCTCGTCAATACCAGCAACGCCAGTATCCCTTGGAAACAGAAAGAAAATACTGCCCCTCAAGGGTAATTTCTCGACTGCCCTCCGGGTGCCTTCCTGCACGATAAACTCGCTTATGCAAAGATTTGCTGAAGGGTTTGTCTTGCATCATCTCTGGCTCCATTGATTAAACACAAACACATACAAATACTACCTAGGCACACAGACCGATGATCTGGGCGGCCGAAAGAGGACGACGGAGCTGATGCATAATGGCGCATGATGTGTCAGCGGCATAAGGGTCGCACTACTGGCCGCTCATCGACACACTCTGCCCCCTCCTTTGCTCTGTCTACCGTTCTGCCCACCCATCCATGTATTGTTTAAGCAACCTTTTCTCTTGGTTCATCCTTCAAATCCTTCCACCCCATACCAATAGAGGAACATGCCCGCTCCTACTCACAAGTACAGCCTAGAGAAGCATGATTTGATAAGTTTCCCGTAAGTCAAATGGAGATGCCACAGAACGCGGGTGCGCGGAACAAGACGTCCTCGTTATAAAGCCTACGATGCGACCCGATTCCCTCATTTCCCCGTATATTTTATTCCCTCTACCGCAGTGCGTGTTGAGTCCAAGAAAGGGAAACCAGTACAAGGAACAAAAAGGAAGTGTTTCCTACACGTGCATATCAATTTTCGTTGTTGGCCACGCCGCACCGGTCTGCTCGCCGTTTTGAGCATCAGTGAACTTCCCCCGGATTTCGCCAACTTCGCCTCCCTCGGCGCCACTACAACTCCCGCATTCGTCGGCGACGACTGACCTGTCACTGCCTGTGTCCTTCTGACCCTCTGACGGCATTTTGAGTGATATCGCGATTTTTACAAATCCCCCCACATCATACCTGAGAAAGTACTCGAAAGGCACGAACACGACATCACAATAATACATACTTCTCCCCCAAACACCTAGTCACAGCTTGAATCATGTCCTCCTCATCAGAAGACAACCTTTCCCTCAGCTCCACCCGTTCCTCGACCAGATCCAACATGAAGATCTCCATGCCACCTCCACCTTCAGCATTTGTGCACCCCTCGCCCGCATACATCATGACGCCCTCGCCGTCGCAGAACCCAGACGACGCATCGTGGTCAGCCGACGGGCCCGTCACGCACAGCAGTAAGCACGAGCAGGACCAGGAGCACCACCGCCGCATGCATCGCGTCCATATCTCAACACCACACCCCCTGGCCGCAACAGCCAACTTTCTCGACAAACACGTGCCCATGTTCGCCAAGCACCACAACGAATTCGCAACTCAGGCCGAGATGCGCGCCGCCCGCCGCGAGGCTCGGCGCTCCGTCATCGACAGCCCGATCCCCGAGGTCGACGCTGAGAGCCTTCCCTCCGTCTCCGCTGCGATGCAAGCCGTCACGGCCACGGCCGCGGGCCCTGCGCTCGCGGACTCCCAGCACGCGCTGGATCCGAAGGCCTGGAGCGAGATCCTGGCTAAGCGCGAGGCTGCGCGCATGAGGTCTGGCTCGAATATGACGACGCCGCCGGATGTCGGTATTCTCATGCAAGACCCGAACAGTGATTCTGAGTCGAAGAATTCGGGATCCCCGGCTATCACGCCATGAAGTGCGGGTAGCGCAATTCCACTACTCGAATGGATCATTATCCTGAAAGAACACGAAAAACAACTTTGAATCAGCATGTATATTCTGGCGTTGTCGGTCCCCCTCATCCGGCTATGGGAAAGGGCTGAATATATCAGCACATCAATTTTCATTCTCGTTTCTCTTACGCGGAGGACACTCGAAGGGTAACGTTATCGGATCAACACTTCCATTCGCTGAAATGTGACGGAACATCTGGGACAGAGCATCCTTTGACGTTGCCAGGTCTACTTACATAGGCGTTTCAGGGCGAACACACGGAGTGAGTGAGGGACACTGGATCCCCAGGGCAAGGCACGTTGATGCAAATTATTGCCGGATCAGCAAATGTCCTTTATCGACATAGTTTTTGCGACAAATGGCTTTTCCCATAAGCAGACCATGACCCTGAGTTAGGGCAGTTATGAGGAATATGAAATGATATGAAATGAAACGAAATCAAAAAAAATCATCATCGCTTTTCCGCACATCCGCTCCTCCCTACTTCGCAGCATATCTAGTCTCTCTACTATATTCGCTTGCAGATCAGCTGGCAGCCAAAATCCATAGTTAACACGGTGCCATTGCCAGTGTTCCCCCGGTAAGTTTCAGCGCCCACGCTCTCTCGCATGTGTTGGCAACGTCAGCGCACTGTTCTATACACCCAAGATGGATTTGAAGTACGCTGGGCCTTTAATCCTATATGAAATCCACGTCACAATGTGCATGGAGCGTACCAAGGGAGCATCACGAGTGACTTTGTGTTGAAAGATCCATGTCATTTATTTCGCGCACTCGTCTCAGTATCGATGTACGTATATCTCATCTATCGTAATCGTAATCGTTTATATCGTTGCTAATGTTTTACTTTCGATGTGGAAACTCCCTCTGCTGGGAATTCCAGTCCGTATTTCTTACTACTGCACCGGCCCATTTTGTTTTGCGCAGCTCCATTTCCTTTTCCCATGACCAAATCGCTCACAGCCCTCGCCCTCTACGATTCATACAGCCCCTTAAACACACTGCCCGCAGTCCGCAGAAGATGCTGCGGCTCGCCCATCTCAACAATTTGTCCCTTGCCTAATACGACGATGCGCTCAAAGTCGGCAATCGTATTGAGTCGGTGCGCCACCGCAATGACGGTACACTCTCTGAATTTCTCTCTGATAATGGTCTGCATGAGCTCGTCGGTCTTGACGTCTACGTTGGCGCTGACTTCGTCGAGCACCACGACCTTCGAGTTCCGCACCAGGGCGCGGGCCAGGCAGAAGAGTTGGCGTTGGCCGTGGGAGAGGAAATCGGGGGTCATGATGGCGTCGAGGCCGCCTTTGCTGAGAATCACGGGCCAGATCTGACATTGGGTGAGGGCGGAGATGAAGTTTGCGTCGCGTTGGGCGGACTCGATGATATTGCTCGGGTCGACGTTGGATGCAGTCCACGGATCCATGTTGTAACGTACGGACTCGGTTGTGATCCACCACGGCTCTTGCGGAATCACGTTGAGTCTGGCTCGCAGTGTTTCTCGAGGAATGCGGGAGATGTCGATGCCGTCGATCTGGATCTTGCCACTGCGATATTCGAGTAGATGGAAAAGGCTCGACAGTACGGAACTTTTGCCAGCTCCGGATCTGCCGCAGATTCCAAGTTTCTCGCTGGAGTGAATGTCTAAATCGATGTCCTTCAGCACTAACGCGGAATCGGCAGAGTAGCTTGCTTCAAAGCCATTGAAAATCACCTCTCCGTTCTCAGGCCACTGGTGATTTACTCCGTCAGACTCCCACGCTTTGTGCTCTGATTCGGTGTTCTTGGCGAAGTCTCTCAGTCGACTGATTGCTCCAATGCTAGTCTCCAGCATAGTCCAAAATCTGACTAGATATGTCAGGCTGCTGCTCAAATTGACAATAGTTAACAATCCCAAACCCACAAATCCAGGCTGGATCGAGTTTCGTCTTAACACGATCATCACCATCAATATTGTTACGAGCATGGCAACCAACAGATCTAGTACAAGTCCCAACCATCTCTGAACGCAGTACATCAAGTAGAATGGTCTTTGGCTTCGATCCAGAAGCTCTCGGTTTCTTTCAGCGAACTTGCCGGTCCACCCAAAACCGCGTACGCTAGCTAGGCCCGCAGCTGTCTCTCCAAACAGGGTGTATAGGGGGGCCTTTTCTTCCAAATCAAGAAGACGTAGTTGACGACTTGTTCTCAGATAATACATCTGGATTCCGTAAAGAGCTGCAAGAATAACAGGAATTGTAGCCGCGAAGTACCCCGTGCCAGAAGCGCCTACGAGACCCAGACTGATCACACAGCTTACAAGAGCCAGGATAAAGTCTGCAAAAGAGGAAGGCAGTTCGACATCGACGAGGGTCATATCTTGGCTGAACCGATTTGTGATGCTTCCAATATCCGTACGTGTGAAGAATGACAATGGCGCATTCAGGACGGCTTTAAGTAGCTTGAGGTGAAGGCTACTGGAGCTTTTGGGCTGCATGTAGAGGAAAATTTGGCACACCAGCAGGATAATGGACGCCAACGAAGCGGAGCATGCAATCCCAAAGATGATGATGAACGTTGTCGCTTGGGAGGACGTGTTGCCAAAGAACTTGATCAACACGCCGGGCGCCTGGGCTGTAATGACCCAGAAAAACGACCACGTGACAGACAAGGTGCTTGAGAAGTAACCGCAAGACTGGAACCAGTCTTTATAAGTTCTCCAGTCTCCTGTACGTCGCATCAGATCTTGAGTAGCCCGATTCTCATCTTCAACACTTTCAACAGTGGCTGAGGTCACAGGGGCTTTTGAAGGTTCGGAAAGATGTTCGCCTTCATCTTCTGCCGGACGGTCTGGCTCCTCTTTGAAGCGAACATCAAGGCTGTGAACGTATCCGTTTTGCTTGGAGAGGTTGGCATAATTTCCTTGCTCAACAATGCGGCCATTGGTATCCAGACTTAGAATCAGATCAGCGTAGGTAAGCCGATGAACAGCATGAGTCACGAGGATTACGCTCGTGTTGAATCGTCTTAGAGGGCCAGAGCGGCTGAATAACTTCCGGAAAATATGTTCTTCCGTGTCATTGTCCAGGCCCGAGAAAACATCGTCGAGAATTAGGATTTCTGCTTTAGAATAAACCGCTCTGGCAAGGGCCAGCCTTTGCTTCTGTCCCCCACTCAATGAGATGCCCTTGGAGCCGATGAAAGTTTTGTCGCCTTGCGGGAGCGAAGTGAGGTCCTGGGTTAATCCACAGCAGTTGACAACTTCATCGTACCAGCGATCATTATTATATGGTAAGTCTCTTGAGCTTGGACCACGGACCGCATCCCGAATTGTTCCATTCTGGATCCAAGGTTCTTGGTCGGCAAAGGCG
Organism: Cladophialophora exuberans; assembly: GCA_030068005.1. NCBI lineage: Eukaryota > Fungi > Ascomycota > Eurotiomycetes > Chaetothyriales > Herpotrichiellaceae > Cladophialophora > Cladophialophora exuberans. The sequence continues at coordinate 88,896 of JANSVK010000090.1, read as the reverse complement.
ATAGATTGGTTTCGAATATAAACAAATCCACGGGAGAGCGGCGTCTCGCTGAGAATGCCTTTGAGCAGGGTGGACTTCCCGCACCCAACAGGTCCAATAATCATGGTTAGGGAGCCAGGACGCAATGAGACGTCAACATCATGTACGACTGGTGGGCTCGACTCATCCCAGCCGAAGGAGCAATTCCTGAGACTCAGAACCTCGTCATTTGAACGTCGGTCGAAGCCTCCCAATTGTCTCAATCCGATTGACTGGCCTCTATGAGATTCGATGCCCCAGCTCTCGTCCGAGTCGTAAACATCTTGTAAGGAAAGGCGGTTATCGTGTCGTGAGTCGGAAAGCAGATATTGCTGAATACGCTGGAAACATGATAGCGAGCTTGCCAATCGAGGGGTGCTGAGTATCAACGTATTGAAAGGATCCTCAACCAACCGAAATATAGACAAAATACTGAATGCCGTGGCAAGATCGAGTACTTGACCCGATTCCCGTGACCTGATATAATAGAGAAGGAACGTAGCAAATGGCGCCAGGACAACATGTACGTTCTGAGCCACTATTTGGACAAGGTTAACGATGCGATACTTTTTGCACTCAATAATCTCTTTCTCTCGGAGACCTTGAGTACGATCTTCGACGACCGAGGAGAGTCCAAGTAACTTGACGTTTCGCACGGAATGTAGTAAAGCCGATGTGAAGGATACCCGAGTCTGGACTGCATCCAGCCATCGCTTCTGGAAGGAAGCAATGACACTGATTACCCACCCGGTGACGATGATTGAAAGAATATAGACGATGGAAGGGGCGTAAACCGCGCCGCCACCAAGATTTCGATAGAGCAGGTACATGGCAAGACCCAGCTCGACAATACCACCCCAAGTGTCATGTAAGAGAATGAAAGGCTCCACGATGGCTTGCACGTCGGAGGACATCAGGGTCAACGAGGCAGATGGATCGTTCGAAACGAGGCTGAGATCGAGGGTCTTGTTGTAAAGTAGGGAAATCAATCCAGCACGGATTTGGGTCGCAAATCGACTAGAAAGATGTTTGTAGCTTGCAGTGAAGACGGCGACCGCGAAATAGATGATGAAGAACGCCCCTGTAAGTCCCCAACCAGTGGCTGCTTCCTGTCCATCGCGATCTGAGACGTACTGAATCGTGTCCTGGATCAAGAATGGCTGGGCATATTTTGCGGCGATCAGGAAAAGGCGAGGAAACCCTGCCAGCAAGATCTCCCATCGTAAGACAAATAGGGTAGTGAGAAAAAGGCTGTTGCGGTGAGGTTCTTTGACAGCAGCCCAGGCTCGTTTGAAGCGGTTTTCGACATTGGTGGATGCTAGATCCTCATCCAGATTGTATAGATCTTCAACTTGCAGGGTCTTGCCAAATCCAATTCTTAACAGTGGATTCAACCACCAAAAGACCGACTGGTTGTAGATTCCGCTGGTGGCTTCAGGGGGCAGAGCTCGATAAGGTTCAAGAAGAATGCTGCGTTTTTCCACGGCTTCGGTGACTAGTACCCCAGATTTGATGGCGACAGACAAGGACAATAAATTTGCAATACTCCTTGCAGCCAATCCACGGAGTAGGTAGAATGTGCGTAGGCGGACCACATCAAATGGAAGCGAAAAGAGGAGGTAAATCCCAATGAGAGTTGAAGGTGTCACAGAGCGAGAATGCTCGAAAGACGACAGGACAAAAAGAACAGAAGCTGCTGCAAAGTCGAGAGCTGCTGCTGCCACAGAGGCCTTTGTCCCTGCTCCAATGTTTGTTGCTCGAGCAAGAAGAACCGCAAGTTGTATTGTTGCAAACGCAGAAAGAAGGACCTGTAGAATGTCAGTGGCAGTACCTATGAAGATCTTGCAGCATATCTTACCAGCTTCGACAATCGACTGACAGATGTAGTGACTTTTCTCGGTTTATTGAAAAGCCAAGTGGCTCTCGCACCAGCGGCGACGAGGAACAGAGTGGCGGGGAGGATGGTGAGGATGGTGTCCTCGAAGAGCAGTGTAAAGTCGAACTTTCTGAAAGGGCCTTGATAGGCCGGCCCGAATTGGGAGTCTGAGCTGTTTGATATAAGGTAAGCCATCTCTTATCAGTCAATGTTTCCCCTTGCGAGGATATCACTTCATGTCTGGAGGCATTGTATATAGACATAGCAGTAAAAATGCTGCCTGAGCAAGCTGCGTCCTGCGCGTCATTGTAACTGTCGATCGTGGTCGGTTAGTGGGATGGGGAGCCACGAGCCGCCTGAATCAACGGTTGAGAAAGCCATGGGCTGCATCGCGTGAGATTCCCCACGAATGGTAGGAAGTAGATAGGGTGGTATTCAAGCTCCTCAGCTCTATGACCAAGGCAGCCGTCATTCCCATGTCCGATAAATGAACAAAACTCCGATGGGGAAAAAGTCCTCGATTTATCGAACGAAAGAAAATGAGAGAATGTGGAAGGCGTAGATGATACCCAATACTCTGCCGTAGCTGGTGGCAACTCCATCCCACATCATCTGCTTCGCCGTACATACACCGACATCGGCCAACTTTTCTCACGCGTCGGTGACTGCCAAAGGCCCTTTGTGGTAATAATTAGATCCTTGATGTCGAATCGGTGGGTGTATCTGCTCGGTCAACATTGTCAGACATCTTCAGGCCTCTTGCTGTAATCAGACTGAAATCAGACGACAGGCGCTTCACGCAAGGTCTTTGGCATTCAATCATTCAGCAGAGAAGTAAGAAAAGAAAAAAGTCACTATCGAAAGAAAGCAACAGCAACACCATGCCAACATTCAATATCGTTGTCTTTGGCGGAGACTATGCCGGTCCTGAGGTGCGTACCATGCCTTGTCACGGGCTGTCTCAAAACCTGATAAAGCTAACACCAATACCACAGGTGACCAACGAAGCCGTCAAGGTTCTCAAAGTGGTGGAAAAGTGTTCGAAGGATGTCAAGTTCAATTTCCAAGAGCACCTGCTGGGAGGAGTGAGTACCTACCTAACTAACCTACCAACCAATGGCCTACTATACCCCTTCTTTGCTCAAAACTAACTCCTTCACCCCAGTGCTCAATCGACGCCCACGGCACGCCCCTAACAGACTCCGCCCTCTCCGCCGCCAAATCCGCACACGCCGTGCTCCTCGGCGCGATCGGCGGCCCCAAGTACGGCGTGGGCAAAGTACGACCCGAACAGGGCATCCTCAAGCTCCGCAAGGAGATGGGCACGTTCGGCAACCTACGACCATGTTTCTTCGCTTCCCCGACGCTGGCAGCCCGTTCTCCCCTGAAGGAAGAAGTCTGCCGTGACACAGACTTCATGATCGTGCGCGAACTGACGGGGGGGATCTACTTCGGCGAGCGGGTGGAAGGGAAACCCGAGGACGGGGCGGACGAGTGGGCCGAGGACCGCGAGCCGTACTCGCGGCGCGAGATCGAGCGCATCACACGCCTGGCGGCGTATCTCGCGCTGGCGAAATCCCCGCCCTCGAAGGTCTGGTCGCTGGACAAGGCGAACGTGCTAGCAACGAGCCGGCTCTGGCGGCGCGTGTTCACGGAGACAATGGAGAAGGAATTCCCGCAGCTTGAGTTTGAACACCACCTCATCGACTCGGCAGCCATGATCATGGTGAAGAACCCACGCGCGTTGAACGGCGTCATCGTCACGTCGAACTTGTTCGGCGACATCATCTCCGACGAGGCATCCGTTATCCCCGGCTCCCTGGGACTCCTGCCCAGCGCGAGTCTTAGCGGCGTGCCGGATGGGAAGGGTCTGTGCAATGGGATCTACGAACCGATTCACGGCTCGGCGCCGGATATCGCGGGGAAGGGCATTGTGAACCCTGTGGCGGCGATTCTTAGTGTCGCCATGATGTTGCTGTACAGTTTGAATATGCCGAGGGAAAGCGTGTTGATTGAGCAGGCTGTGAGGATCGTCATTGAGCAGGGGATTGTGACTAAGGACATTGGCGGGGAAAATTCAACAGTCGAGGTGGGCGATGCGGTGGCCAAGGAGCTGGAGGCTTTGTTCAAGGCTTAGTGAACGAAATTCGCGCCTGCATTCAAAGCAGCTGGGATTTCGTGGTGGTCGACCCGTGCGGCAAAAGGGCGGTTGGACATATCAAAACCTCTGTTGTCCAACATCCCGGCACGACTAGTCGTCTACCAGCACTCATGCCGCAAGAGATGATTGACAGGGTCATCAGTTGTAAAAACAACATCCAAAAGTTTCTTGAGACTCGGAAACCAAGTGATCAACCAAAATACAAAACATGGTTTCGATACGTGCATCATTTCCGCTATATACCCATACCCATTTCCAATATTCCAAGTGTCCCAATTCTCGTGCTCATTTCATTTACACATCAGCCCAGGAAATAATGTCATAGCCAGCTAAACTCCAAGCTTAGGATCCCCATCTGTCTCATGCTGTCTGAGTTATGAATCCCTTCTCTTTTCCATGCTCATTTCATTCCATCTGCCCCTGACGCCCCGTTCCTGATCAAGAAACTGGGGTGTAACAAAAGAAAAGCCACTGTGCACACCTCTGAAAGATATAGACATTCATTGAGTCCTGTCGTCGCCATCATGACAAACAAATCGACATAATTAAAAACATAAATCAAAAATGGCAAACAAATGCTCGTTCAGTTCGTCAACCCGTCGCGAGAGAAAAGTCCAACGCCTCATCTTGGTTGAATCATCCAGCATCGTTCGCCCAGTCCTGGATCCGTCTCTCTTCATCCCTCGCCATACCCGCTGGTGGCGCCTCCGCTTCATTCGCGACAGCTGCAGCTCGCCGCCTGCCTGTGCCCCGACGTCGAGCTCTGCGACCTTCATCTTGTCCTCCCTCAGCAGGATCTCTCATGCCGCCGCCGCCGCCACCACCACCACCAGGTTGGCCCAGCATATCCAGCATCTGCTCCATCTGCATTGGCATGCCAGGGAGTTGATTCTCTCGACCGTTCACAAAGCCGTTGAGTAAGTCTCGCGCAGCACGATTCGCCTGGGCATAGTTCGCCGTCAAGGCTTCGCGGGCTTGTTGGATGAAGTTCTGGTTCATGTGGTGATCTGCTCCGTTGCCGATTCCGAACAAGCCACCGAGTTGACGGCCACCATCGCCGCCAAGCTGTTGCATACGGCGAGCGAGTTCTTCGTCTCGGTTGATTTGGTCTCGTCTCCTGTCCATTTCCCGCTGATACCGCGCAGGGTCTCCCAAATGCGCATCAACAGCTTCATAGTTGAACCAGGGACAGTCGCATGACTTCCACTTCATACCGCACACCATGCAGAACTCGGCCGTGCAGCGACATGTCATGTGGTTGCAGCCTTCCTTAAGTTCAACCATAGCATGACAACTGTAGCATCTTTGCCAGCCTTTCTCTTTAGCCGCTTCGATGAATGCTTTCGTCTCAGGATCCTTGGGACACTCCCGAGTCGTGTGCATCTTTTGAGAACAAATCCCGCACACCTTCATCTTACATTGTTTGCAGCGCCCAACCTTGCGACCATTCTCCATGCTGATATAATGTGGTTTGATCCATGCGCCGCATTTCCGACCGGGACAATATATCCGATTCTTCGTCTTGTATTCTTGAAATTTTCTATTCCACAACACCTTGAATTTCTCATCGAACAATTTCTCAACATGTTTGAGGTCGATGTGCTGGTCTGTGCAACATCGGGGGGGCATATGGGCTGGGTCCGTGATAGACATGGTGAAAATGCGCTTTAAGCAGGAGTTGCACATGCGATGTTTGCAGGGAAGAAGAGCAGATCGAGATATGAGTACGTCGTCGGCGCCGCATGTAAGACATGAAACCTTCTTTTGTGGTATAGGTTTGGGAGGTAGAAGTCCGCTGAAGAGACCCGTAGACTTTTTCGGGGGCGACGAGGCTTCAGATGCTCTCGTAGTGCTCACTTCGGTTTTCGCTTTGGTAGATGTAGTGGCACTTCTCTTCAACTCGGCACGTTGCGGCTTCTCTACGGGGACTGAGGCTCGTTTTGGTACTGGCTTGGGTTCATCCGTGCTACAAGACTGACTACAAAATCGGTGAGCTCAAGCGCACCTATACAAAGGTTCAGTACTTACTCTTTGTCAAAAGTGATTACAACTTTCCGCCTTGCAGGTTCTGTATGCCGTCGCTCTGATGCTTTGCGCTTTTCTTCTGATTTCTGAGGACTTGATTTTTGCGACTTTGCTGTATCTCGATGCGCTGGATCCTGGGCTGGCGTTCTTTGGGACCTGCTGTAAACGTACTCGTTCTCGTTGTCGCTGTCATCTTGGGGAATCTTCTTCCGACCGGTCTCTGTGCGCTTGGTGGTGGTACTCCGTCGCTCAGATTTCCGCTCTGACTCGCGCGCAGCCTTTGATCGCCTGTCATTTCCCTCCTCTTGTTGCGATGCCGACTTGGCTCGTGTTACGTATTCGTATTTCATGTCTTTTCGTCTTTCTTCGGGATCTTTGGCTAGATACGAGAGTCTGGCTTTCCGTAACGCATCGACATCGACGGGATGGTCAGAGGTGGCGGGCGATTTCGTGGTCGCACTGTCGTCCTTGGGTCGTTTGCGCGACTTTGAGGATTCGGTGTCACCATTTTTGCTACGATGTGTCTTGGTCCTCCTTCTCACTTCTTCTCCGGCCATGGCCAACTTATCACGATAGTCAGCAACTCTTAGTCGAATGACCAGCACGATGGTGTGAAGTTTTGGGCCGCGATATTGTGGCCAAAGGGCCAATCAATGAGTGGCGCAGTTGGCATCCATCCGCCTGGGATGACGAGAGGTTGGTGTCTACCTGGAGGCCATGTGCTGCCAGGGCAATAGGTTTTGGATTCGTTGGCAGAATATGCTCGCCTGTGTCTTCTTTTGAACAAGGCAGCCAATTGTCATCAGCCAGCTGGCCGTTGTCCTCTCAGGCGTATCCCGACATGCAGATGTTCACACTAAAATATCCGCCTGGTAAATTCATTCTGCAATTGTGATTGGTGGTGAGCATCCTCGTCACGTGAGGTTTGAGGTCGACGATGAAGACATCGTCGACATCCTCCCGTTCTGACTCCAGCAGGGGGTTAGTATAGGTCGACATTGTGTTTTGAGCTTTGGCGTATCATCATCTCATTGTGATGCCATACTCAATTCTCTCCCCGTAGATAGAAGGCTGAAATAGCCGTCGTCGCTGATGACGGCAACATCCTCTTCTGCACGCCCTTCCACAACGAAGCTCGGCCATTTTCCCCAATGTATAAAATGAGTACTTCGACCAGCAAGTGATGCTTCACCTTCTGTGAACATCTAAGACCCGGAAGACTCAGTAGTTCCGCCATGTCTGAGCCCTCGCTGTTCATAAACCCTGAGGCCCAGGCATGGACGTATGCATACGAGACCAATATAAGCCTCGCTCGAGACTTTCACAAGCGCCTTCCCAGATACAAGGAGACTCCTCTAGTCCCGCTTCAAGGGCTAGCGAAAGAGCTAGGCGTAAAGGCAATCTTCGTCAAGGATGAGAGCAGCCGACTCGACTTACCAGCATTCAAGATCCTCGGAGCATCGTGGGGCACTTTCCGTGCAATTGCTGATCAGACCGATCTCTCTCTGACTTCAAGTCTTGAGGATGTTTCTGACGCAGCGAGAAAAGCAGGAACAGTCCTCTTCGCAGCGACCGAGGGAAACCACGGCCGAGCGGTCGCGCGGATGGGCAAGATTTTGAATGTGCCCGTCAAGATCTTCATGTCCAAGTTTTCCGACGAGGAGACTTGCAACAAGATCGAAAGTGAAGGTGCTCAAGTGACTGTACTTTCCGGCACCTACGACGATGCGGTCGCCACTGCGTTTGCGGAATCCAATAAAATGCCCACAGGACTCCTCATCCAAGACAACGCCTTTGAAGGGTACGAACAGATACCGACCTGGATTGTGGAAGGATATTCCACACTTTTATTCGAGGTTGAAGAACAACTCGAGGAGCAGAATCTCGAACCCACACTGCTTGTCACGCCTATTGGTGTTGGCTCTCTCGGCCACGCCGTGGTCGCTTATTGCAAGTCTGATGGGAGGCGTATCGGGGTTCTGACAGTCGAGCCAGAGTCTGCCGCTTGCCTGCAGAATAACCTCAAAGATGGCGAATGGAAAACAATTGACACAACTGCGACAATCATGAACGGCATGAACTGTGGTACCGTTTCACCCATATCCTGGCCAATTCTTTCGAAGGGCGTCGATGTGAGCGTCACTGTCTCGGACCTCATGTGTCATCAAGCCGTGCAATATTTGCATGCTCACGAAGTCAATGCTGGACCATGTGGCGCTGCGACTATTGCTGCACTCAGAAAGACTGTGTCGACGAAGCTCTTGGATGAAGATTCAGTGGTGGTTGTTTTGAGCACTGAAGGCGCTAGAGGCTACGCAATTCCAGATAGGTAAATTTGAATAGCCGAGCGAGTGGATTAAATGAGTGATGTGATGCTCTCTGGTAGGTTCCAGTGCCTACATACAGTCATCCGTGTTGAGGATGTCGGAGTACGCTCCTTGCATTGCCATCTACAACTAAGAATGGAGTCGAGGTCGACCGAGGATTCAAGACATACAAATGGGCGTTGGCGGCGAAACCTACCACAGGAATATCGTGCCAATCTCTCCAAGTATGGATTGTCTGCCAAAACTGATTATTGAGCCTATGCATCCTGTCTAGCCATGCCGCTGGTAGCCTCTCGTCCACGCGGATCACTCAATCTAATCGTCTGCCGCAAGCTCCTCCAATAGTTCCATTGTCGCACCAAGGTCAGATCTGAGACCATCCTTCAACAGCTGTTTCAAAGTCTCGCGAGGCTTGTCCCTCAATCGACAGACGATAATCTTGGTGAGTAGCTCCCAAAGGAAACCTCCTTTCAGATCTGCGGCTTTGAGTTCGCTCAGATGACTCCAATTGACCACGGGATGCTTGATGCAGTTCTCTACTATGAACTCGATGTTGCCGCACATGTCATGCATGAGGTATCGATGTGCAACGATGTACAGCTTGACGAGGAACGGCAGTTCTTTCACAGAGCGGGCGTGGATACGGGCGTCCCGGTCTTCGTCACTTTCGGCGAGGTTGTACATTCTCTGGCCCTTTTCGGTGATTCTGCCGGTGTACAGGAAGCGGATGACGAACATGAATAGCTCTGGATCTTCGTCTAGTAGATTGATGGTGTTTTTAACACCCTCTTCGAACATTCCATCAGCCAGGCATGCCGCGAAATATTGGGCCTTCATGAGGATGTTCTTGTGTGCTGAGAAGGCCGTGCCAGTACCGACGCGGATTGTGATGGTTTTTTGCAGCCCCTTCTAGTGACAACCAAGTGGGAGATCAGTTGTTGTCTTTTCAGAGTCTTGGTGGTTTGCATTGAGGTGTGTCAAATCTGTGGCGGGTGGTTAGAAGATCTGAGAGAGAAAATTATTCACAACAGCGAGCTTATAAACCCGCAAGAAGTGAGTGCGGGCATGTGAAGACATTATCACGCCAGGTCCGGCCGAATCACAGTATCATGCTGTGCAGTGAAGTGCCTTTTGTCTAGTGCACGTGAATACACACTGCAATTGATGGGCGTGAGAGTGTTTTATGAAGCAAAGTGGCCGATACTTACGCCGTCTTCCTGTGCCTCAAATTTACTTCGTCCTCAGGCCAGCCAGCAAGCCAGCCACCGTGTCGCCCTCTGTATCTTCCTCACCATGTTTGGTACTAGGGACCTGAACATATCGTGCCACTCGTCTCGCCCAGCAGCTTGTCCTTGTCAATCGATGTAGTCTGCTAGTTGCTTGGAGCTCGGCGCCGTAAGGCTGTGGAGAAAGGAGAGAAACAACACGACTCCCGTTGACACCAGGACACAGCACTACATCAACACCTGCAACTACGTGGTCTCTATCATTATAGCATCATAACAAACCTAGAGCTGTGCGGAACTTCTTGTGTGGTAAGACGCGATGGGCGAAAGTATCATTATTCGAAGACAGGCAATTACATCGCGTATGCCAAAAAAATGAGCACTTGATTTTGATTTGATTGATCAGCTCTGGCTTATTGCTATCCATCTCCGTACCCAAGTACAGCTCGAAGCTCTGGCTCTTGCACCTCTTGCATCAGCTCGTGCCAGTGCCGGTACCGGTGCTGCGCCGAGGGTCGATGCTTGATGCCGTGTCCAACTTTGATCGGCATATCAGAACATGCACTACTACCTGGAGGCACCTGAGGTTAGCCAACGCCGTCACATAAGAAAACAGGAACCGAGTAGAAAACTTTGAGTCAAACGTCCAGGGAAAGATTCTGATTCGGGCCCCAGTAAATCAACAGACAGTATTCTTTTATTCACCAGAAGATCTTCTCCGCTGAGGTACCAGAATCCTACGTGGGTAGGATCGCAAACATCTCCCTGTATCTTGTTTGGAAGGCCATCCAGCTCTACTTAGACAGCCACAGCCCATCAATGTTAATATCCCGTCGAACTCTGACCCTTTCCCATCCCACGACAACGCCCAGCCGGCTGGAAAGGACTTTTTGGATCATCAATATCTGTGTTCTTCTCAACATTTCCTAACCATCCCTCACCTGGCTCGACACCGTTCAATAAGTCGTTAGCGCCCTCTCCCTCAAAGAGTCCCCCATGTCAACGCCCAAAACTCCTCGCTTGAAGCACATTGCTTTTCCAACAGAATAGTGCATCGAGACTGATTAGTATGCTGCAGTTGCCTCGTCCTCACTGTCGATTTGATTAGGGCTGCCCCTGAATCTCGTCCGCTTAACGGTGGCCATGTCACCCTTCGATCCTCCTGGACCAGCCAGGGGCCTTGGGCCTGAGGGTTTCCGTCCTTGGCTCTGTGGTGATCGGAGCGCTGCAACGGGAGACTGCGTCGTACATCAGTAAAAGTTTCTAAATGTTATGATGCAATAGTTTCAACTCACTTTGTCGAAAGCTGGGCTACCTGCCCTGGCCGCAGCAACATGGTCGACGTAGGTCGGCTGTCTCTGCGCAGACGACGGGCTCATCACGACCTTTGGTGGTCGCTGAGGCACCAGTGGCTCATCATTGGGAATCTTTGGAGGGCGAGGTGGGCCTTGAGAACTCGCAGTGCGGACACTTCGGCTGTCGTGGTGCATGCCCTGCTCTGCAGAATAACCAGCATCTGAAATCGGGCTAAGGTGTCCTCCATAAGCTGCAGGATGAGGTTGCGGCTGTAGACCCGAATGAGTCTCCCATTGGGATGACGTTTGCGAGGTCGGTGATATCTGGTCACCATCGTAGTTTATTGCTTCTGACTCCAACCGTGACTGGAAGCGACCGGTGGGCCCTTGTCTAGGTTGTGGGTGCTGTAGGTTGATGCTGTTCCGATGAGCCTGGTATTTGGGATTATCCGAGATTTGACTGGGAATCAATGGAGACGGTGGTCGATCGTCATCCTCGTATTGATCTTGCTGCAAGGATGTGTTTGATCGAAGACGATCATCGCCTTGAGGATCATGCTCGTACTCGTATTCTCCGAGATTCGACCCTGATCGGGAATGTTGTGAATAAGGTCGAACCCGCTGTTGACTCCCGCGATAATCTTGGGTAGAGGCAGTAGTCTTAGACCATCTGGACACCATCTTTGGAATAAATGAAGATGCGAAAGACTTGTGCTTCTTTCCTGAACCATCTCCTGCCGATAGATGAGGAGTGTTTTCGTTGCTCAGAGAAGCCATATGTTGATCGTGCATGCGAGGGGGAGTGTTCAACGGGACCGAACTTCCTCGTGCCTGCGCATGGCCAGCGTTTCCAGGTGGTGTATCCAAAGGTGTGTGACTGGCTTGTACATTTCCAGGCGTAGCATCTCCCAGATAGTTTCCATAGTCATCGTATTCTTCATCACCTTCCATCACAGTGCTGACCCGATTGCCAGAATCTCGATGAGTGTTGTAGTTTCGATAATCTGCCTGTCGAGATGAGTTATTGGAGAAGTAACCTGATCGGTCTCCTGTCGACGAGGTGCCTGCTTGACCTTCTGGCTCATAACCAGTGTCAGTAGGCGCACGAGCGTTGTCTGCCGAAGTCAGGCTCGTCGATCTGGGTGGCTCTCTCACAACACCCGCAGGTTGCATGGCTCGTAGAGCTTCAACTTCATCCAACAGCCGCGTCAACATTGTCTCGATGTTCTGTAATTCTACAGAATTCTTGGCCCCCAGTCCTCGAAGAGCTCGCTGGAAGACGTTTCGACGCTTCGCGGGCACATCTTCTTCAGAAGTGGCCGACATGGGAGCACGACTAATTGGAGTTGGTTGTGGTCGAGGGCCACCGATGAGTTTCTGGGTCATTGCATGTTGTTTGTCTGTGGTCTCCACCATATTCTCACCTTGTTCGGCAATGAAATTCTTCATGTCTTCGAAAGAGTTACGCATTTCCGCAGCACTTCGAACCAGGGTCACCAATATCTCGGTATCTCTCGCATTTCGTTGTGCATCGCGCATCGTCAAGTGATCCATCAAAGCCACTATGTCCTTTGAATGGATGTTGTCTATGCCATTGCCTGTTGCATTGTCATACATCGGCGACAATCCATGGGAGAGGCCGCTGACATATTGGTCTCGTTTATTGGTGAAAGGATCCTCTGCCATTGTGATATCATCAAGTTGAGCCTCTGGTGTAAAAGTGTCTTCACGAACGCCGCGGCCTTGGGAGTAAAGCCCCGGGGAAGGAACGTTTGCGCCTGTTTCATAACCCTCATCTTTGGCTCCCAGAGGCGTTGACAGCGGCTGAGGTTGCATATACAGATCTCGTTTTCCGTCCAAGTCATGGTCACGGTTAGTGGACAAAGGCTCGGGGATGAGATCTGCACCAGCGGTACTGATATCCCGACTGACAGGAGGCAACACGAGGTTAGCCCGGGAATGCGGCGGAGTTGGGTCATAAGGCCAATGTTCAGTGTTTCCTTGCGCCATTCCGCCAATTGGACCTCGAATGATAGACGGGTTTGTAGTAATGTCTGATTCAGGCGACCGTTCTGCTTGACCACTTGGGACATTCTTTGTTGCGAGCGGAGCTGGGTGTCCAGCTGCAGGGACTTGGTGTTCAAACTGTTCGATAGAGTGGGCTGGGCTCTGCAATGGTGATGAGACTATGGCTGTCGTTCCTAGCGGAATGTCATTTTCGTGAAGGCTCCCACTATGATACGACATCTGCTGTTTCAAAGGACTACCGCTGTGTCTTGATGAATAGTCGTGATGTGAGTAATGCGGACTAGAAACTTCGCGGGCACCAATCGAGTTCGTTTGGCTGTGTCGAGGGGAATACGTCTGATCGCCAGAGATGATAGAGGATTCAACAAGAGATGCGACTGCTGATTCTACCCCTGTTGGTGTGTTCACGTATTCCGCGGTGGCTCCGACTCCTCTAGCGACAACATGTTGTCCTGCAGTGACCTTGTCAATGTATGGTGACTCCCTGTAGCTTTCGTTTTCAAGATGCTGTTCATCGAAGACAGCGTCTGGATCCATGCCACGAGGAGTGCTTTCGAGTGACTTGGAATGCTGATTCATGATCTCACTTCGACTCTCCAAACTCATTCCATGGGGTCTTCTTGATCGAGCCAAGTCGGTACTTGTTGCTGATGATAGAGACGAAACAGACATCTGATCCTGGAGACGCGGTTGCTTCCCTGGGGAGTGTAAAGACTCAAAACTGCGTGGCTGCAAAACCGAGTTACGGTTGGGTTCTGTAGTAGCATAGCTAGCAACACTCTGAATAGGGCTGAGCCCCCGTCTAATAGGGTGCTGCTGGTGGAGATTTCTCTCATATTGACGGGCTCGTTCTGGATCTGTCAATGCCGCAAACCCATGGGTGGCAAAATCAAGATCTTCCGATTCCGATGGTTTTTCCAAGGTGCTCTCATCAAGAGTATCTCTTCTCGACGATAGATCAGGTGCAGACAAGTCGTGTTCCGAAAAATTGCCATGATGCGTACCAAGTCCTCTCTTGAGGTCAAAGCCGTTACCTGTCGGAGTCGTTTGAGATGTCGGAGATGAAAGCTCGAGAGGAGATCCACGTATCACTTGACGAACCTCCCGTCGTGTTGGGGTTTCTGCGCGTCCGTCATTAGAGGATTTCAGAGAACTTCGTGTAAGATCTGTGCCAATCTCGCTGACGAAGGGCATGGGAGGCACTTGATGTTTCTGGAAAACGTCATCCTTTTCAGCAATACTGGCACTGCGACTACTACGGCTTTCGCTTCGTCGTCGTCGACGGTGTTCAGACGATTCAAGGCTTGATCCGGAATCGTGCGATTTCAGAGCGGCGGCTGTGAGGGCCGCACCTCCCAAGGCCCCGGCTGCAACATCACGTGCTCGGCGGCTCTTGTGCTTTTGTGATCTCTTCTCTTCGCGAATGCTGTCGTGGGACTCGGATGGTTCATAGCTTTGTTCGGAAGGAGAATCGTATTCATTGGTTTTATGGCGTCTGTGCCGACGAGATTCTGATGGAACCCCAGTTTCAGATTCTCGACTGACTCGACGTCTTGACTTGCTTCCTGAAGATTTGCGGTGGCTTCTCTCCTCACGTGAAACAGAGCTTGAGGAAATGTCGGATGGATTGCTGTATTTATCGTGTCGGGAACGGTGTGACTGTTTTTGATCTCGTCGGAGTTCGTTGAGCTCAGGTAATATCAGCCGTCGAATGGCATCTTCGACTGTTTGTAGTAACTTGGGGTTGTTTGTGATCGACACGTTGGATGCCCCTGAGCGCACTGACCGCTGGTCTGTGGCTCGTGGCTCCGCAGAGAGACGTGAACCGCTGAGGACACTAGATCCAGTAACACTGGGGATAGAGTCATCGTCAAGAGTCTTGGTGACGCGAATTCGTGGCTCAGTAACTCCAGATTCTGCTTCCCTGCTGACTGTACTTCGACTACCACTGTTGCTGCTATGATGGCGCTTTCCACTGCTGGACACTCGTGGTTTGTTGCTCAACTTCTCGATGACTTTTTGTGTAATTCGCTCATTGCTCAGGTTTCGTTCTGTTGATATGACGGGTGGCTTCAAAGACGCGCCTTCAGCTGAAACACCTCGGCCGATGCTGACACTCTGGGTAGAACGAGACATATTGACAGGTAGATGGGGTCCTAACGAACTCTCCGCTGGCATAGACGAGATATCGGAATCTGGAATGACCGACCTGTTCTCCGGCGGGGGGCTTAGCACCGAAATGTCGCTGTCGTCGTGCTCTAAAACTTCCACTTCCAAAGGAATCGAGGGCCTATATTCGTCGTCTGACCCCAAAGAGCTGATGCTCCCTTCAATAACGTTCGGCGCAAGGGTCTCGTTTCCCCCGAGGGAAATGTGGTGACTGAGCGAAGGCCGCCTCGCGGTTGGAGATTCAGTGACCAAGATATGACCTTCCCCTTTCTCTTTGTTCTTTTTCGAATGTGATGGAGTATAGCGTACTCGAAGACTGGGCCGTCTCTGTCCACTTTCTGAACCTTTACCACCTTCGAAATATTCAATCAATAATGAAGTCTGAGATTGTTGGCTGGTTTTTGTCAGCTTTCCCGACTTGCGCTTAGGTGCAGTGGTGATGGTGATTGGGCTTCCGTCGTCGGGGATGGTCTGGGAGGTCTTTTCGGTTTGTCGTGATAGATCAGTGCCAAAATCGAGGTCTGTAGCAGGGCTTGCTTCGTCGGCGGATCCGTCCACCAAAGATTCAGTGGGCGCAGGCAGAATTGGGCGTCGACTCGAAAAGCCCATTCTGAAGCGACCTCAAATTGGTTGAGTCATGGAGCACACACGCCGCCGAGTGTGCGCATGCAACCTGATATTTTGAGGTTTATCGGTTCGCCAAAAGGTGCAGCAGGGACATGGTTTTGTGAGGGTTGGTGCTGAGCTTCGACGTTCGGGCCTGTGTGTAAATGTGGTGATTGTGGAGGTGGCGGTCAACGCTCGTTTCGTCTTCGATTAATTGTATTCGGGAATTGTGTTTTGTGATGTTGAGAAATGTCTCCTTGCGGAATAAACAAGTGATCCAGGGAGTGGGAAGAGCCGAACAGGTGATGGAGAGCTAAAGCTGCGTGGTGGTACTAGGTTCGGGTGAAATTGTGAGGCTGGGAGGTTGTCACTAGGCGGCCACCACACTAGGTGACTCTTTGACTTTGAATTGACTGATCAATGAAACAACATATCAAACACAGCGCTCACCGCTCTCTGGAATCTGCTCGCTAAACAACAGTACAAAAAGGAAGCAAATACAGCGGGAGCGGTGGAGTTGCGACTTCGTCACGGCAGCGGCAGTGAGATGATGAGTCTGGATGAGCGGGCGGCCATGACAGGCGTTAGCCATTTGCTGCTAAGAAAAAGTCTAGGGGCCCCTCGGGCCTTCCGGGCTTTTACTGGGCAGGGCGCCCCCTGCATGGCCTCTGGTTTAACCCCATGCCTTTCCAATCCGATTTGCGCTTAGCGAACACCCAGACTCCGTAGCCAGATGAAAATTCTCCGTCGACGAACAGCTGGGTCTCTTTTTGCTAGATGCCCAAGCACCTAGGATAACCCTCAGGCCTCAAAGTGACCCTCCAACTCAAAAAAAATATACCATTTCTTGCTTCCCTCGCTTGTCCGAAGACCGAGCTTGAGCCTCGATCGCACAGATCGACCAGGTGCCCTGCCAGATGCCCTGTACTGATGCCAGGAATATCAGGTTTTATTCTCTGTACTACGGGTAGCTACTGTAGGGGAAGATGAGTTCTGCTCGTCAATTTCAGCTGTCATTGGCTATGCCTTGCATATGCATCTCTGTAGAGTCACCTGGAGATCAGGCGATTTCTGCCTTTCTTCTTGCCAGTAACATTTTCATCCTTCTCTACTTGTGCCCAACTTGACAATGGTAAAGGTCAAGACCGCCTAGTGCAGCCCACCGGGTCGGTTGGCTGGACGAATGGACACGCCACGAAAGTTTTACGCGGGCCTTTGCCGCCATCCGCCCCCCCTGGTTCCACTACCTGAAGTGCCTGGGGCACACCCGGTTTTGGTGTCACCA
Source organism: Cladophialophora exuberans (assembly GCA_030068005.1). Taxonomy (NCBI): domain Eukaryota; kingdom Fungi; phylum Ascomycota; class Eurotiomycetes; order Chaetothyriales; family Herpotrichiellaceae; genus Cladophialophora; species Cladophialophora exuberans. Next base: position 71,880 of record JANSVK010000090.1, on the reverse strand, counting down.
AAACACTTCCAGGCCTTGGTTGCACGGCGACCGCGTGGGTGACAAGCAAGTTTCAGGCTTGCAGCGACTTTGTCACCTTTCTCACTACTCCTTGCCATTTGTCACTCCAAACACCGCGGCGCTCCTACACACGGCATCAGCTCTTGCCAGCGCATCAACTCCGCATACCCGCGAATCGCCTCGCTGCAATGGTCAATGTGGTTGGTATTGAAAAAGAGACTCCTCCCATCTCTGCCGCCACGTGCTCCGGATAGTCGCCTTTAAGAGCGCAGCACAACATGCGGATACGAGGATGGTCCGGACTTTGATATGCTTCCTTCTGTTTGAGTTGAGGTAGGTTTAGGAAGTACCAGTTTTCGTGTCTTCTGCGAAACCTTTTTCCAAGATGACCACCAACTCGTCCAACCGTCGGATACTGATGCCAGTATACTCATGCTGTACCAGCTCTTCGTTCTCCTCATTCGCCAACAAAACCGTGGCAGCTCCAGCTCTATATCCAGCGGCCATGTCGTCTAAGCTGTCGCCCACCATAATTAGACCTGACCCGAGATGCATCTTGGCAAGTTCCAAAGGATCCAGATCTCCGTCTGTGTGAGCTTCGACGTGGTCAGATAGTCCGTCTATGTCTTGGTCCAAACCCCAACTCTGTGCGATTCGCCACAATCCTTCCGGACTCGGTTTCGGTTGAATGCCCTCACTGTCTCTGGTAATAATCGGGTCAAACGCGCCATACTCATCGCCCTTCAAGAAGCTATCTAGTAAGTGGTGCACTGGAGCTGGGAAGTTTCGTGTACAAAGTGCCTTTTGAACATTTCGACTCTGAAGGTACGCCATCAGCTCCTGGAGGCCAGGCTGCGGCCTTTGGGAAGTCATGGCACGGCGTTCAATAGCCTGGATTTTGGCAACAGCACGGGCTTGAGGCGATGTAGGAGGTGGGCTGGCAGTGTTGGGCGTGGAAAGGAGCTGCGATGGAGGTTGAGACTCGTGGGATGCGGCGTGAGATTCAGGATTTGAATTCTCTTGGTCTTCTCTGGACGACTCGGCGTTTGGGTTATCGATTTCGGTGGAGAGCGAGTGGATGTGATCCAGAATGTCGACTGATCGGGGTATTCCTAGAGCAGCACGCATCTCCTTGAACATGTAGTTCTGGGGAAGACTAGGAGTTCAAATACCTGTGAGATAGACGTCGCAGGGCAAAATGGCAGAGAAGGAAAAGAAAGCTTACCATAGTGTGCCATCCATATCAAATATGATACCCTTCAGCTTTGGCAGCTCATGCCCAGCGTCCACAGCTGGATCTAAAGGTGCAAATCGTTTGGGTTTTCGCTTTGCTAGTTTTCCTGGCTTCCCCAGCCCGGACGAAGTCGCGTATGACATTTTGCTTACGTTCGATGCTGAATAAATCGATTCTGTGGAAATTTCGTGTGACAACAACTCACGCCGTGCGGATGGGAGACGAGATAGGAATAATTGATGCTGGAGGCGGGCTCCTTTGACCAAGCATAGTACACGAGCAGATTGTTTCATAGAACCAGTGTCGACGACGGTAATTTAGGAGCAGCTTCCAAATTTCGATCACTTGACTGATTGCAAAATGATCATCAGGACTTCTTAGGAGAAGATTTCATTCCGGCGTCGGCGATGTCCACAATCGCGTCTGTGAGACACGAAACTTACTTTTCGGTGCCTGGCAGGGGCAACGTCATAGAATCGAAGCTGATACTGATACTGACAGCCATAATCTCTTTCTTTGTACAAATAGGATTAAATTCTGGGGCTGTACTTCAAGTAAGGTAGTTCTTCTTCTTTTGAGTGACACTGTCTTCTTCGCTGTTCCCACTTCATCCATGCAAGCAGATCAAAGTCAAAAAGCCAAAGTGCCGCCTGGGTATAATATGGTAGTAATACAGAGCTCTTCTCAACTCCTTCGCTTGGAATGCTTGAATGAAACAACCACCGGCCTCCCATTACCAGACTTCAAAATCTTCATGGTGCACATGTTCACATCTCAACGGTGACGTCTGCTCTCTTCTTCGTCAAATGCTTCTTGCGCTTCTCTCCTCTCCCGCTCTTTCTCGTCTTCCACTGGGTCTGTCAAGAAAGGGTGGTGGAGAGCCTCTTTGGCACTCATTCGCTTATGAGGGTCAAGTTCGAGGAGACCATAAAGGAACTCGACCGCTTGTTCCTCGCCCCTTAGAAGACTGTCAGACTCCTTCTCCCGACAGCTTGCCCAGAGAATGATCTTTTCAAACGTGAAGCCTTTGTCTCCGACAGTTTCGATGTTGGTCTCGAAGACTTGGCCATGCATTGCAGCGGTTGACTGCATCTTCTTCCTCCCAAAGATTGAAGCAATCTCAATCATAGCGTCGACATCGTCCGCACTGTTGAAAAAAGGGAACCGACGAGACAGAAAGGTGAGTAGGATGACTCCAGTTGACCAGATATCGATTTTCGTGGTCTGGGAAGTGCATTTGAAGAGGACTTCAGGAGCTCGAAAACCACGAGTCCCGGCTCTGTTTGCTCTTCGTGAGGGTCGACTGTCGTTCTTAGGGTAGCCGGTAGACTGCAGGTTCTGCGTAGACTGGAGCAGTTGAACAGCGTAGGAGTTGATGAATCGATCTCTCCTCTTTGAGCCCGACTCTTGACAAAGACATGGCTGCCAATCCGTTCCTTGCCGCTCTGCCAGGCCGAAGTCCACCAAGACACCTGACCTCCGCGAATGGTCATAGAGGAAATTAGTTGGTTTGATGTCCCGATGCAAGATGCCTGCCTTGTGAACGTGTGCTAGACCATGGAATAGACAACGGAAGTAGTGGCGCATGTCATTGACGAGGAAGTCTCGGTAGTAGAGACGGAAGTCCAAGTGTCTGAAGTATGGGAGAACTGCAACCACTTGATCCAAATGTCGGAAGGCCGTCAACAGTGGGCAGATGTAGGGTGAGTGCCGGAGCTCGTGTAGGAGTTCTAACTCGTTCATGATGCGGTGCGGCGATGAAGTCACGTAGATCTTCTTCAATGCCACTATTTGAGGCTTCCTCCGTGTCTTCCGCCTCTTTGATGTCAGAGTGTCCGCTTCTGATTCGGTCATATGCTCATCGGCCTCCTCATCTCGCGTGTCTGGTTGAGGGAGTTGCTCGGCTTTGTAGACGGTGGAGAACGTGCCTGGAGTCTTGTCAGCGGTGGGCAGAGAACATGGCGTGCAAAAAGACACGCATACCTTCGCCGATCCGATTGATCAACCGATACTTTTGAGAAATACCGTTGAAGCTCTCTTCCAACCTGCGCATGTCTTCAACCACGGTCTCATCCACCTCGTCTTCCGTGTCATCAGACGAATCCTCTTCGGACTCTTCGTTGACAGAATCCCCATCTTCAGAACTGGGTCGAGTCATGTCTTCTGTTTCAGGCTGGTCTGTAGAGAGACCGTCTGGCACATCCTCGTGTATGGCGATTGCGGGTTGACCCATACTGCTACTGCTATCGGTACTGCTTTCTTCTTGTCGTACCTGCCCTGCAAGACGCGCCGGAGCAATCCCCGCTTCCACTTCGGGGCCAGGCGTGTCTTCGTCTTTGGGGTCGGTCAAAACGATATCATAGAGATTGTTGGTGTCGTTGCGCGTCTTTGCAGATTTGGGACGAGACTGTTTTGATCGGAGGCTCTGAAGGACTCCTCTGGCGGTGGTGGCTAGTTTCATGGCTGCGACTCTCGTGCCAGTGTTTGTATGGGTGGGGCAATTGGGCCAATTCCGCCAACACGCTTTAGGAAATTCGTCAATAGTTGCAATCGTGGAGTCAACAACATCAGATCCTACGACTCGCAGTGGGCTGCAAAGTGGTCGCAGAAAGGTCTGTGAGTCTGAGAGTCTGTGAGATCCAGTCCTTGCTCGAGCAGTCGTTTTTCTTGGTCGCCTGCGAAACTGAAATGTGTCTGTGAAAAGGTGGTGAAAGTCGCGTCGCCTGTCTGCCGGTCACCCACAACTCTGCGCTTCGACGGGCATCCAAGTCTCCAGTTCCCCCCTCTCAGCAATAAACAGTCACCAAAATGGACGAGCAGGTCGAATTCGACATCAACGAGTCGCTGAAATTGTATCTCAGTGACTCGGCTACTATTTCCACCCCCGACGCGAATTCCGCGTTGCTCGACTGCGAGAATGACCCAGAGAGCCTCACAACAGCAGCGGTGGACGATGCGCTGGAACCTATAATAGATGCCATCACAGAGAACCCCGAGGCAGTGTCGAGGAGTTCCGTCTTCGATACGCTGCAATTTCTGCTTAAGTGAGTGCGGCCCTGCTTCGACCTATACAGCCGTCTGTTATTCCAATGGATCCTTAACTGACAGAACTTGCGTGTCTAGACAATCCTCCATTCTATCTTCTCAATCACTTAGCAAAATCCTAAACCTGATCACTTCCGGTCTGTCCACGGCCGCAGATGTTGCGAACCATGACATCGAAAATGACGAGCAGGAAACCCTCCCACAACATAAACGCCTTCTCGAGATGTACGCCTTCCTCCTCCAGTGGTCTGTGTCAGCCTTTGAAACAAAAGCGCAAGAGAAGTCGACAACAGCTCCAGCTAGGAGAGGTGGCAAGGGCGCAAAATCAAAGTCTGCGGCCAAAGACGATTCTTGGGATTCTACGAACCAGATACAGAACGCGATGGATGTCATGTGTCGTGTTATGAAGCTCAAGTTGAATCGCATCTTCCAGACGACATCAGATCGCGACACCTTCGTCAACCTGTTCACTCGCTCGATATATCTGGTCATGGAAAGCGAAGCCCGGGTCAAAATCACAGCTGTCCGCATGTTTTGCTTCAAGGTCCTCTGTGTCGCAGTCAAGCATCACGGCCACGCTTTGGGAGCACAAACTTCCATTGTCCAGAATCTGACATACTTCGAGCACTTGTCAGAACCTATGGCTGAATTTCTGCACATCCTGTCGGAACAATATGACTACCACCAACTGTCTGCCGAGATTCTAAGAGAATTGGCAACAAAAGAATTCAGTCAAAATGATACCAAAGGACCCAAGTCAGTGTCGGCATTCATTGTGAAACTCTCTGAGCTAGAACCGAGACTGGTCATCAAAGAGATGGGCCTTTTGGCCAAATTCCTCGACAGTGAGTCGCACGTTCTGAGGTGCGCAGTAATTGAGGTCTGCGGAAATCTGCTTGTCGACCTGAGTAAACAAGAAGAAAAGACCGAGACCACGAAAATCCAGATCAATGCGTTCTTCGACACTCTTGAGCAACGATTTCTGGACACGGCACCATTCTGCAGAGTTCGAACAATGCAAGTGCTCACCAAAATATGCGATCTGGAGCAGAAATTTCCTAAGAGGAGACAGAATGTCGCCGAACTCGCCATGCAGAGTCTACAGGACAAGAGCAGCAATGTGCGGCGCAATTCCATCAAGCTATTAAAAAAGCTGGTCTCCTCGCACCCCTTCAAGCTGTTACATGGTGGTTCACTTTCACATAAAGACTGGACAGAGCGACTGGCTATGGTTGAAGCAGAGCTCGACGCCTTAAAACCACCGCCAGACTCTCCTGGTCTAGCCCGGACAGCAGCAGGAGAAGAGCAAGTTGACCAAGAACTTCTCGATGATGCTACTCAAGCAGAAGCGGCGCCAAAAGAGATGACCGAAGAGGAGCAAATTGCCGCTCTCAAGAAGGCTCAGGAAGATGCCAACACGGCTGAGGCCATCGGTAAACTCCAACTAACCCGCAAATATTACCTTGAAGCACTCAAATTCGTCGAGGTCATTCAGGACGCCTCCGAGATTGCCGTACAGCTACTGTCCTCGCCCAACAAGACCGAAGTTGTCGATGTGATGGATTTCTTCGTTACTATTGACGCGTTCAGAGTCGAGACGGCCAGACATGGAATTCGACGTATGCTACGCCTGATCTGGACGAAAGGAAACAGCGACGAAGGCAAAGGAGTTCAAACACATTTGATTGACAACTATAAGAATCTATTCTTTGACGCTCCGGATGACTTCAGCACGAATGACGCCGCCAATTTCGTTGCTAGGAACATGATCAGCTTGACGTTTGGAGCGACACCTGCGGAACTCACATCGCTGGAACAACTCTTGAGCACCATGTTCAAAGCCGGCCACATTTCCGAGCTCATCGTTTCCAAGTTATGGCAGGTGTATGGTGTCAACAAGGACATTTCGAAGGCACAGAGACGAGGCGCCATCATCGTGCTGGGGATGATTGCACTTGCGAGCCCTGAAGTCGTTGTCAAAGAGATGGACACCATGCTGCGAGTTGGATTAGGACAACTAGGACGGACAGATTTCGTACTCGCCAAGTTTACTTGTGTTGCTCTTCGACGAATGATCCCGACCACAAAGAAGGTCTTCGAGAAGACTATGTCTCCAGGGCTGTCAAAGATGCCCAATAGCCATGAAGTGTTACGCATGCTAGCATCCATCCTCCTGACGACCTCGGCCAGCAAAGATTGGTACGGAATGGCTGAACAAGCCATCAGCGCCATCTATGTCTTGTCGGATCATCCTGATGTCCTATGCTCCGAAATGCTGAGACAGAAAACCCGGCTCGTATTCCAACAGACGAAGAATTTGAAATCCTTATCAAGGCCGTCATCTCCTGAACCAGATGCCATGGATGTTGATGGCGAAGAAGATATTGCCAATCCAGAAAACGAGCCACAGGAACCAGAGCCCGTCCAGCCGAAGGAAGAGAAGCCTTCAATTGCTCTTTCGCAGCTACTGTTTACGGTTGGTCATATTGCTATAAAGCAGATTGTCCATCTCGAGTTGTGTGAAATCGACTTCAAGCGACGAAAACAGGAGCAGGAGAAAAACAAAAATAACGCCAACCCTTCTCCCGAAAAATCATCCGACCCGACTCCAGCCAGGCGGAAGAAGACAGCCGCAGAGGAAGTTTTGGCAGAGAAACAAAAGGAAGAAGAGAAAGATGAGCTTGACTTGATCGGCGGTACGACCGAAGATGATTTCACTGAAGCGATTGCACATATTCGAGAACGTGAGCTCTTATACGGACCGAGTTCCTTGTTGGCAAACTTTGGGCCTCTCGTGACGGAAATTTGTGCAAACAACACAGCTTACAAGGATCGCAATCTTCAGGCGCAGGCAACTTTGTGTCTAGCGAAGCTCATGTGCGTCAGCAGCGAGTATTGCGAGAAGAACATCCCACTCTTAATCACAATTCTCGAACGATCAACCGACCCGATCGTGCGCTCAAACGCAGTGATTGCCCTGGGCGATATGGCCGTGTGCTTCAACCATCTTATCGACGAGAACACGGACTTCTTATACCGCCGTCTCAATGACGGGGACGAATCGGTCAAACGCACGTGTCTTATGACATTGACCTTCTTGATTCTGGCCGGCCAAGTCAAAGTCAAGGGTCAATTGGGAGAGATGGCCAAATGTCTTGAAGATGGTGACAAGAAGATCGCCGACCTCGCACGCATGTTCTTCACCGAATTGGCTACCAAGGACAATGCGGTTTACAATCAATTCGTCGACATGTTCAGCGTCCTCACCCAGGAAGGACCACTGGAAGGAGGCGTTATGGAAGAAGAGGCCGTCAAGAGGATTTTGAAATTCCTCTGTGGATTCATCGAAAAGGTATTGTTACTTCCCTCCATTTCCCCTGCACACAAACTTCCCTTCCCAATCTCGGGTAAGCAAAAAGAGAGAGAAAGGTAGCGTATTGGACTGTGAACGTGTTCCTAGAGGGCGAGGGCCAAAACAACAAAAAACAATCAACAGCCAGGATTCCCAAGTGGTCACCCACCTTAGTACTAACTGACCGGCATGTGGCTTAAGTACGGCTGAGCGAACGGGAAGCCCTGTTTTCCACATCCTATGGTCGATTGCGAGAGCTGTAATTGCACTTTCTGCTTAAGAGTCTTTTGCTTCTTGCTGCATGCGCTCATCTGCCAGTGGGCGACATCGACGCGCGATCCGCTGCTCTCTCACCCTCTCCCTCCCTCGCTCTCTCCTTTTCTCTCTCCCATCCACGCAATTCTCACATGACCACACCTTCCTTCCTTGCCTCACCGCTAACATTCTGTCCCACACAGGACAAACACGCCAAAAACCTGGCGGAGAAACTCGCTGCTCGTCTCGGACGCTGCGCCAATAAGCGTCAGTGGGACGACACCGCCTACGCGCTGTCCCTGCTGCAGCACAAGAACGAGGATATCACGCGCAAGGTCCAGGAGGGGTGGCGTGTTGTTGAGACGGAGGCGTAGATAGTGTGCTACGAGTACGAGTTGGCTGGGATGAGATAGGATACGATGGGGTGGGATGGGACTGGAAGGATGGATTCATGACGTTATGAAATATGGCGATTCATGCATGGCGTTTGGACGGTGACGGTGGGAAGTGTGCTATACTAGTTGGCATTCTACGTGTCACTGTCACTGGAGGTGCTGAGCTGGCACGATTTGGTAGATTCATGCTCGCCCATGAGGCAATGTTGGATATCTCTTGCCTGGGCCCCGTATTCATCATTCCCAGATGTGGACTCTCTACTGCTAGCTTCCTCGCATGTGAAGGTGGGACAGCCACGCACGTTGCTGTTGATACGAGACGCGACATGTCAAGTAGAGCTAGAGAAGGAGAGAGTGAGACATTCAGCATCCGGCCCGACATGGGTGGGTGGCAGGGGAGATTTTGACAGAGCCTGGAGGGGAGGACTTGGAGTTCAACCGAACATGACCATGACAAGGAGGACCTAGTAGCAAGCAACATGCAATGGTAAGGAGTGATTCTGTCAGTTGTCTGAGAACTCGCCTACTTGGGAAAAAGGAATAATGAGATGGGCACGACAAGCATTCAGTGTATTTCTTTGCCTTCTTTGGGCGACGGCTCTTGTCACATGCCTGACCTGGCGTCCGAGAGCTTCTGTCTCTCTCTCTCTCTCTCTCTTTTTCTCTCGAGATGATGTGGTTCTCTGACCGAGCAGTGCTGATCCTTCTTCTTGACGCAGCTTCTCATGGACAGAGCGGTCTGAGGTTGCCATCTGCCCATGATGTTGATACTGTAAGCGAGCAATATTGATCCCAGCCAGCCAGCGATTCCAGCTGAACCTGGGTCGAGGTTCGAAAAATGAACAGAACAGCCCACTAGCGATCAGGCCCCCTTGACAGTGCAAATAGTCTCATTGCTCGGACCGCCAGCAGCTTCGCAGCGTCGAGCCCAGTCTGGATCCGGTGTTGAGGTGTTGTAATATGCAAGGATGTTCTTGATGGTCATGAATACATCGGTGGTGCTGGGCTCACCGCTCCACCATTCATTGCCATCTGCCCACAGCTTGAACTGCAGGCTGCCTCCAGCATCCTCTTTGGGAACGTTGAGAGTGTTGGTGTGCATGAGAAGGCTGTCGACGTAGTAGCGGACACCGAGATCCGGGTGGCTGTCGAACCGATATTCGCGGAAGTGGTCGGGCGACAAGGTGGAGTCGTTTAGCGATTTGATCATCGTTGCTTCAGGGATGGGTTGTCCATCTGCGGCTAGAGATGGGTGGGATGTGAAGCTGATGGTGTTGTTGACGAGGGAGGTTCCTGCTGTGACTAGCTCAATGTCGATTTCAGACTTGTCGTCCTGCAAAGGCAAGGCCTCAAGTCAGTAGGGATATTCCGGTTGGGATACGAACGGACATGTCACAAGGACAACCTACATGGTACCAGAAGAACCCTGCACAAGCACCGCCGTGGGAGCCCTCGATTTTGAAGACTGTACGAAAGGATCCGTAAAGGATGTCCACTCTCTTGCTCTGAATGCCAGCGATGCTGACGGTCGCGGAGGAGTCTAAGTCCGCATGGCTGAAGCCACGCTGCCTCATGACCAGATGCTTGTCCTTGATCTCGACATTGTGCCAATTGTATTTCGCATTCAAGCGGATTGTTGGATTGTCGGCGTTTTGCTAGTAGTCGTAGATCATCCAATCCTCGTTGAATTTGGAAGCGAGGGAATTGTTGAGAATGGAATCCACGTCAATCACGTATTTACCAAAGTCTTCGTGCATGTGATGCGTGTAGACTGCATTCTGGTCTTCTAGCAGCCAGCCACACGAGCACGCAGCCTGGATGGCGGGATAGAATAGGGTCGTAAATGCAAGAGTGCATAGGTTGAGAAAAAGATGCATCTTTGCCAATGTGTTGTGGATACTGAACGTGGATCTGAGCAATCCGAAAGGACTTCAAGTTGTTTCCAGTGAATCTATCCTGGCAAGTCGGTCCATTGTGACTGCCGTCCAGCACACACCGCTCACTAAGTTGGATGGGTCCGGGGAAGGCGGGAACTGCCAACGCAAGGAGGGGGAGAGTGATTGAACTCGCGTCGTTACTCCCTCAGTACGGTTTGTATCTCACATCTGGACCTTTTTTGGACTTTGTGGCTTTGACAGGGGTGGAGGGTGAATTCTGGTCTTGGGGACCAAAGGCTGCAACTCGCCCGTCTTCACCTGCCGTGAATATCGTACCGTTCTATCCTTGTCAGATCAGGCTATGAGAGGTGATCGAGAAGTTGACTTACCCCTTCATCAACGTAGATCGAACGAATGATATCATCACCATGAGCATCTTCAAGGACAACGCGTTGATCAAGACTCAAACCTACTCCGCGGTCCGCTTTTACCAAGTCGACACGGGAATGGCTGTGAAGACATTGTCAGTATGCATGGAGGCTGTCTTGAATGCGTATCGAGTGGACCAACCTGTGAGAGCCACATGCTACGACATGCCCTGGGCCGCTATGGAGAACATCAATCACATATTCGCAGGGGATGGCTGGTCTCAAATCCCCAAGCTGGTCGGGCGCTATTGTTTGACTCGTCTCGTCCTCAGCATCATCGACGGTGAGAGAGTGCAAAGCAAGGATCTGGTCTGAACTCAAGGCGTAGATGTCGGTCTGGCCTAAAAATCCCGCCTTGTGGATCGGCCCATGGCTGATGGCTTGAAGCAGGCTGTCCTGTTCTTCCTCGATTCGAGAATCAAAGACACACACAGCACCATCGTCCCCGCCACTTAGCAGCAGATTATCCCTAGCGGGATGAAAGTCCAATGCAGTGATATCATCATTCACTTCGGTATTTTGCCATGATAGTCTCATTTGCCTTCGATCCCTGGCAGACTCCGTCAGAGTCGCGGAAGGCTGCTTTGAAATACACCAAACTTACCAAATAGACACGATGGATTCGCCACCAATGGCTATGTTGTTTAGTCTGCATGCGAGGGCATTGACAGGTTTGGCTGGGAGGTGTCTCAGCCGATCGCTTAGGTCCTGTGACAGGTGCATCCATCACACATACCTGACTTAAATCGGGCAACGCTTGTTTGCGACCTCAGGTCGAAAACTGCCACTGTATTGTCATTACCAGCACAGATGGCTGTCATTCCCTGGTCGACTACAGCTAATGAAGTGAGGCCCAGGGGAGCACCTTGACACCTAGCGACATCCTGGCTTTGCAGACTCTCACTCCGTAATAGGAGTAGCTCGTCCATGGAGGTGATGGCAGCAATGCCGCGGCTCGCGGTGGGCGCTATTGCCAGGATGTAGACATCCTCGTGTTGAGAAGGCGCGCAGGACGCGAGTTGCTGATAGGTCTGAGGCATGTTCAGGTGGAAGCACTAGTTCGTTTCAAGAGTCTTGAGGGTACCGACACAGTGGTTCAGGCAATCAGGAATGAAGAAGATGAAGAAGCGGTGAGCACAATCGTGAAGACAAGGTTCAGGTAGATGCTGGTAGAGTGTGTGATTGACATGAGTGATGATTTGATTTTCCTTTTTTTTTTTTCATTCTGCCAGGCGTTGTGAATGTGGCGGCAGGCGGCAGTTTAGGTAGACGGCTCTAACTGGACAATGGGCTCCGTAGGCGCAAGTGATGGAAAGGTGAAAGACTCGGCCAAACATCATCATCCATTTTAAGCGCGAACCCCGTACAACCCAACCTCACCTTGGCCTCACTTGACCTTCACTTTCAATTTTTCTAGGGTTACTGGTACAAGAATGGATCGATCGGATGTCGGGTCGCCGTTGATCGGAACATAAAATTAAGAGCTTCTAGACGTCTCAAGCCCCGTGGAGCGAAGTGGTAGGGGACATTGCACCAGCTGTTTCATCAGGCTACTGGCGATGGTAGGGAGGTAAGAAAAGAAACGAGCACCAAGCCTGAAAGAGTTGGGCGGGCGGACAGTGCCAGTGGCAGGCCACAAGGCCCGAGGATGGCGTCAGTAGTGTTATGGTCCATGCCGTGAAGAGGAAAGAGGAGTTGATTGCTGCTCTGAGCGCGGACGACGACTGGAATGACCATTGCGAGGGAAATGTGCTGAGACAAATCTTTTCCGGGTTGGGCCATTGCCACCCAGGGATGCCCTTGTTTAAGCCTAGGGGCGAACAGCTGGCACCTAAAAGTGCCCCTACTGCGCCTAGCAATACTAGTAATTGTGTTTGGTTTTCGTTGGTAGGTTTAACCACATTGTCGGAACCTCAACCTGAGCGCTTCGGCTCGCCCATGGAAACAAAAAGGAGCTCCCCTAGCGTAGCCACCCGCTCCCTTCCAGCCCAGTAATCTGGAAGCTCGCCCTCCACCCGACACCTTGAACCAACACCACCCAGGCAAGGGAGTGACGATTTTGTCGCTTTGGCTTCTCCAGCAGCCTGTTTGGAATACGGGACATGCCGCAGCTGGAGGTCCTCGACCGCTGTGTTTTTGTTGGGACGGCATTGACATCAATAGAGAGCGGGAGAGAGCAAGGATGAGGGTGGGAAGCGCAGCCTCATTTTCCCAGTTCAGGGTACGATACGGGCATGGGAACAGCTAGGGACGGTGCAGCCCACAGTAGTAAGGTGCTGTTCGGGGCGAGGAATCTGATCTAGCACGCCATTTCACGCATCTCACGAATTTCCTTTTCTCTCTGGCCGCGCCCCTGTAGGCAACGACTGGTTGGAAAGTCATCACCGGTGGAAGCTAGTGGGCAGTTTGACAGCCTCTTTTCCTGCAGTCGCCCTTAAACTGCACCAAAATCTCTCCTCTTGCCACTTTCTTTTCCTGCACGACTAGATAGCACTGGGCCTGGGCAGTCTGGGACATTGGGTGGGTGGTGCGATCCTCGTTCTCATTGCTTCTTGATCCATCTCAGGCTGGAGTGTAATTGCCAGAACGCCAGAGCTGCAGCGACAGCCCATTTCGCAATGCGCGTGGTTCTTGGACATGGGTTCAGGTGGACTGGGGAGCAAAGTCAAGACTGCCACTATCACGAAATACTCTAGTCCGATCCCTCAGCTTTCGGTACTCCCTACTCCACTAACGACTAAACTACGCCATGTCTCATGTCCAGTTGACCACCCACTCGTAGAAAAATCCATTGCCGTTCCCGCTAGGCGGGTCTACGAACTCTTCGAGGCTCCGCCCCTCGTTCCAGGTGGTTCCTCTGACGAGATTACCCTGTTTGCGTGACACCTGGCTCGACCTGGTGGGATTCTGGGCGACCGCACCGAACTACCTGCCTACCTCGTTAGCGTTTGCTCGTCCGTGCAAGGTATGACCCGGCCCTTGGTCAAACGCCCACCGCCGACTGGCAGATCTAGTTCAGCATACGGAGTCACTTGGAGTTCAGCGCACAGCAAAACATCTTCACCCCTCGCTGCTCGCCCTCGGTCCTAGACTTGACGGTATGTGCATCATTTCCGCTCTAATTCGCCCTTCTTTACGGACTCGTTGCATCTTTCCAATGAAGCGGCTACTTCCTGGTAACTCCCTTCCCTTTTTGTTCAGCCTCTTACACGGCCAGGGCTGTCTGGTTCTGCTCTGCGACCGCCTTTTCCTGGCCACCTCGCGTCCATGGTATCCAACCTGGAAGTATATAATACTCGCGAGACCCTAGCTACGGAATTTGTTTGCGGGCTTCACTTTCTCTTTCGATCAATCCACTGAAATTCTCACCATCACGGGATGGTTGCAGATTCGCCTCAAATATTGAGCTGAGCCCCGATCTTGTTGAAAACTCTTAGCTATCTTTGATACCACAATGGACCCAGCCTCCCAGGCGCAGCTGCAGCAGAATCTTCCTATAGAGAAGCAGACTTTTCACCTATACGGTAGAGAATATGGTGCTTACAGAAGGTAACCTCAGAGCCCTCTTTTTGTCTCGTCAGCGGCTAATACAGGACTCATGGTGCCGACAGTGGACAGTATGTTCTTCCTCACGATGAATTAGAAAAGGACAGGCTCGAGGTCATGGGCCAGTTGCTCAAGTGCGTCAGAAACGGCCGCCTCACAGACTGCCCAACGCAGCGTTTAGAACACGAAGCCACCGGATGGGAGCCACGGCCGAGAGTCCTCGATCTGGGCTGTGGTACGGGAGTTTGGATGTCAGAGATGGCCGCAGTATTCCCCCACACCGAATTTGTTGGCGTTGATATCCACCGCATGGGCGCGCCCAAAATCCTACCAAATGTCGTCTGCACGGCTCCTTGGGATTACGAGGGTCCGTGGGCTCTGGGTGAAAGATCGTGGGATATGATTCACTTACAGCAGGCACTGGGCAGCGTGTCGAACTGGCAAGCTCTGTTCGCAAAAATCCTAGACCACCTTGTCCCAGGGCAAGGCTGGTTCGAATCCGTCGAGTTCGACTACGAACCCCGAAGCGAACCAGAGGCTCCCCTTCCGGAAGGAAAGGTCAAGACTTGGTGGGGTACATACATCCAGAAGGCATACGAAGCCTTGGGTCGCCGCATCGACTACGATCAGAATATGTACAAGATTCTCGAAAGTCTAGGCTTCAGGGATGTTAGGTACACCACATACAGAGTTCCGTTCAATGAATGGAGCCATGACTCTGTCGAGAATCGCTCATCTCTATGGTGGCAGATTGCGATGGGACCTGGCAAGAATGGAACTGGCGGGTTTGGGCTCGAAGCTCTCAGCATCTATCCTTTGTGTAGGTTGTCCGATTGGCCTCCACAGCATGTCCGTCGCCTTTGCAACGAAGTCCTCGCCGAATCCTCAAATCCTAGAGTACATGGTTTCAACCTTGTCCACGTCATTACAGCCAGAGCACCCGAGCTCCATGAGCGTGTCACTCACCAGCGATGATTGAGATCAGAGTTCCTAAGGAACAATGTCCTTCTTTCTGCAGGCAAGTTTGTTTGGAAGCTCTTACCTTAGGACTAGTTCAACTCTTCTACATTTCGCGTCACGCCACCGAAGACGAGGTCTGCTAAGTTGAGACGACCACAAGAGGAGGAACAAATACCACATGGCCCTGAAAATTGCAGCCTCGCAGTTGACTGTCAATGAAAAACAAGTCCATTGCCTTATTCGAGGCAAAGATTGCCATGCGATGAGGCCAATGGATCAGCAAGTTTGTCAATGTAGCAGCAGGGCTTGCAAAAACATGCTCAGAGCATGTGGAAGATGCTGGACACTATGAGAGTAGTCGTGGGTGGAGGATTTCCTTGCGTCTCTCGTTCATTGATATTGAAGGATATATGTACGCGGCCGTGGAAAAAAGTTGATGACAATAACCCAGGTTTGCTGATGATGTTATGTAGTGAATGAAGTAATGTTTTTTTCTACTCTTTACCAAGATACTCTCTCCTTCGTTTCTCGGATGAAGAAAATAAAAACCATCGTAGCAATCCTAGAAGTCTCTTTTCTAGGAGTGGGAAGACTTCATTAGAACGTCTGGCTTCTTTTGCTCCTCTGTTATTCCTCTATCCGCTTTCTTGTGTGAACACAGAGCAAAAAGTCGGAAATCTCTTGTATAAATTCTGTATCCCTATAGTACAGGGGTACTCTTCTTTCTCTGGCCCTTTTCGACGGAGCAGATCCATATGTATTGAGTAAAAGTTGGAGATCAGATAATGTCGATCGCCACATACTCTGCGACCAGCCATTCCTCTTTCTTGGTCTTCCCCTTCCCTCCGAAGAATTGAGAATCGAGTAGGGTCAACAGGAAGGTCACACATGATCGTGTGCCTCTACTACATGCTGTGGAAACGAACCCCGGCATCAAATTGATGTCATTCAAAGTCAACACAGATTTGAAGGACCCTGAGCCTGCTGCTAGTCCTTGACACGGGCTCCGCCAAAACGGCACTTGAACAAAAGTCGCTTCTCTACCCTATCCTAGAGACCCTTTCTCCTCCGGGCACCGACTTTCATTTTCCGTGCCCGTGGCCCCTAAGAAAATCATCGCCCGTCCTGTCGTTTCTCAGTGTGGCTTCTCAACAACGGATGGGCCTGATTTACACGACACGCCTGATACCAACTCGATCGAGTCATGGGTGCCACTGTGCGTCTCTACGAGTCACAATAGCCTATTGCAGAGACCCATCTAGACGGAGAATACTCGGAATCTCGGAGATAGGCAACAGATAGGGCAAAAGACTTTGGGACGTGCTGAGTTTGCTCTCTCTGATTTCGTTTGATTCAGGTCAAGTTTTCTCGGTAACAGACCAGACTACCAGGACAGCCAAGTGGTGCTTGGCTTGGGTGGGTTTGAGGGGACTATTCGATCGTCTATCTAATTACCTCTATAGTAAGGCTACTCGTACTATGCTACGAAGGAGGACCACTTCGAAGGTATTTAGGTACGTAACTAAATAAAGAAAAGAGGTTTTGATCGTCCTTCCACAACGGTAGAGATGCCTAGCTAACCCTAGAGTGGTCTGTGCGTTCTGCTTCGATATACCGTCTGGGGAGAGGGACTGCACTGGTCCAGGTATGAATTCATACGTAGGAGCGTGGTTCGCTGTGATCGTAGTGAGTGAGGGAGAGAGAAAAAATTGCAGGCAGGATGAGCTCTGCAATCGAACGGGGGTGACCAGAGACCCCTTCCCGTCCATCACTTGATTTGGTCCTTGCAGATTGAAAAGGGCTTCGACTCGAATACAGGTTACTCGTACTCTTGGACTCCGCAATCTAGCCACAAAATTGTGCCCATGCCCACAGGCTTCTGCTCTTCCACATCTAAACGAGGGCACTCTCTCGACTCTGTCGAAGTCAGTCGGGGCGCCATGGCTCATGGGTCGTTTAAAAAGGACCCCTGCATAGCGCTACTCTTAGCAGATGCAGTAGGATATGCCGGTTGGTAAATTGCTACCCATCCGAATTTTGGGGCAACGTGAAGGCGCAAAGGACACGCAAAGTCGCCGGGAGAGACAATTGACACGCGGGATAAAGCAATACAACGAAAGGCCGTGCAAGCAGGGTCATGGATCATGGGTATAACATATTGCAAAAACCTGGACGCCAGGAAATGCAGACTTGGTGAGGGGTGTAGGGGGCATTTGTCATATAGCAAGCATTGGCAGACTTGGTTTGCAAAACGTGAAAGGTTTTTGGGATTTTCTGGCAGGATTTCATGGCCCATTTTGTGAGTCCTCTGGCTCAAGGAGGTAAACGTGCACCTGCCTTCTCTGTTCGTAGCCTCACATCAAATTCGACCGCTTCACTGGCTTCAGGGTCGGAGAGCCCACACCGAGACTTGATTTTGAACCAGCACTGTCTGCACCAAGCATGATGCACTTCCCCTCCTGTCTCCTTCAGTAGCACACCAATCTCCCCTGCAAGATGCATTTCGATAGGCCTTCAACATCGTCTACCACCACTGAACTTGATTCATACCATATTGCGCCCGGAGGATCAACACTGCATTGCGAAAGCGCTGCCCATTTTCGACCACCAATCGTAACCGAGTTTTCCTTAGAGCTAGTCTTCGTTCAGATGCAACCGCATCTATGCGAATGTAGCGGGTCTCTTGGGAGTGAAGAGCTTCTTGGACTTGCTGTTGCGGTGAGGGAGCGGGAATTTGAGGTTGCGTGAGATCAGTTGCTTGATGTAGGGACGCTTGACATCGCTGGGGCTTTGCAATTCAACGACCTTGAGAATCTGTGGAGGAGTTTCTGGTTAGCCCACCAAATGCAAAATTTCTTCCTACTTTTCCATAGACTCACGTGGATGCTCCTGAACCGAGCCCGATGCCTCGCGGCCATGTCCTGGTACAAGGCGTGCACGGCATCGGTCCTGCTCATCTCTCGGTACTCCTTGTACATGTTGTGGGTACCAGATCGTGAATCATAGCGGATCCAAATGCCAAAGTTCTTGACCTTCAACGGGCGCTTCTCGTGGATCTGATTGAGGGACACAATTTCGCCGGTGGATTTCTTAAGCTTGCGCAGCGTCGACAAAAAGTACCAAAAGCGAGATTTGGCAACGACTTCGTTCGGGGCGAAAATTCGCATGCGATACAGGTTTGGTGTGGGATTGCTATCGGTCGGCAGGGCACGACCGATAACCTGGTACTCGTTCAATCGGCCTAGACAAGAAGAGGCGTCAGCGCTGTGTTATGAGATATTCGTTCGAGGTCAAGTTCATTTGAGATCGTGGTTCGCTTGCAGCAGGTGTCGGCGGCGAGCGGAATAGTCACATCGTATCGTTGGTCCGAGAGGGAGAGAATGGTCGCAGACTTACCCATCTTGACGGAGAGATTGGCCTGAATTGGATTGTCGAGAGTTGAAGTGGTTGTCGGACACTTGAAAAACGCACTTTCGGAGTCGAAAAGTCGCACCTTCAGTGCGAATTGTGCGTCCGCAGTTGCCTTTGCCAAGAATTCTCGTAAGTACAGAGAAACATAGAGACAATAAGCGCATCGTCCAACCTTATTCACGTATCATTGGTGCACTTGGGGCGCTGTTGATCGCGCTTTCTGATCCGCCGTACTCCACTTTGGGGCATCAAGTTCCTTGTGGTGTGCTGTAACGTCATTGGCCGATCGCACTTTCCTTCGTTTGGGATTTTGGAGGCCAAAACAAGCCATTTACAATGTACTGTTTCCTCTTCAAAACAAATTTGAACTGCCAGCAACTTGATCCACGCCAATCCGAATGGGCACTTTATTCGCAGATTTCCACGAGGCCCAACGAGTAGGCGACGGTCGACTACTGGCATCATGTCTGGCACCCGTAGACACCCTTGGAGACCCATATCGACTGCAATCCCTAGCCCAACTCTCAAACTACCAGACTGTTTCTGCTGACATACGATACTACTTACTCCAAGATCGTAAAGCTACGAAGCTTTCGAAACAAGAAGGCAATGCTTGGGTTGAAGTCTTCGTGTCTCTCTGGAGATGTGCCAAAGAACTCTCAGGACTCCCCTCAGGCAACGCCTCGATTGACTGGTCCAAGGCGTTTGACGCGTACAAGGAGTTATGCAATCACCTTGTCAGAGGCTACACCAATTTCGGGTTTCAATCATGGACTGTCCCGTGCCTCTACATTGCAGGGAAGTATATTCGCATGATTGCCATGAGAGCAGACAGTCAGAGTAAGGCCAGAGAAGGGAATGGTGATGTTTTCGCGGGTGGGCTCTCGGACGATATCATGGGTGACACAAACAAGAACGAGAAACTCGAACAGGCTGCTTGGACCATCAACCGAATGTTCACCTTGTGCTTGAGTGATCGAGCCGAATTGAGCGAGTCGCGCAAATGGGGTATCTACAGCACAACCAACCTGCTCTTCAAGACCTACTTCAAGCTGAACTCCATCTCACTTACCAGAAATGTCATTCGCGCTCTGGAAGCTGCATCAGATGACCTTCCACCCTTGGAGCTCTTCCCAAAATCTCACAGATGCACCTTCAAGTATTACCGGGGAGTCATCGAATTTCTGCAGGAGAACTATGCTGAGGCCGAGCACAACCTGACTGAAGCGTTGAGCCTGTGCCACAAGGACTCACTCAAGAATCGAGAAAATATCCTAGTCTACCTCATCCCTGCTCATGTCGTGAACAAGCATCAGCTCCCCAGCAAAGCCCTTTTGGCTCCACATGCAACACTGTCAAAAATATTCGCACCTTTGTTCTCAGCAATCCGGACTGGATCCCTTGCCGCCTTCGACGATGCCTTATCTGCAGCTGAGCCTGAACTGGTGCAGCGTCGTATCTATCTCACGCTTGAGAGGACCCGAGACATTTGCTTACGAAACCTGTTCCGAAAAGTATTCCTTGCTGCCGGTTGGGAAGAGACGAAGGACCCTGCGACAGGGGAAGTGACCGGCCAGATTCGTCGGACAAGAATTCGAATTGAGGAATTTGAGGCGGGTATGCGTGTGGGTTACAAAGGCACAAATGATGTGCTCATTGACAGAGACGAAGTCGAGTGTTTCCTGGCCAACATGATTTATAAGGTTCGTGTTGCTCTCATATTTCTCGTTTGCCTTGCCTGAATGTCCTGTGGTCATGACCGCTTTCGCTTATATTCTGTGTTTGCGTTGCTGCAACCTGGGCTGTTGCCTAGGTCGACGGCCCGATGCCTGACCATGGTCGCCACCCAACCACGAAAACCCTTGCATCAAGAGAAAACATGCTGACATCGAGATTTTACACAATGTGACAGAACATGATGAAAGGCTACATTGCACGCGATCGAGGAATCGTTGTGCTCAGTAAGGCTGGTGCCTTTCCTGGAACCGGTGTCTGAACAAACCACCACATGCCATTTGAAAACGATCTTGATGCGCCGAAGAACTGTTTGATCAGACATGTGCTAGGACACGCCAAATTCTCAAGAGTCACACCCCGAACCCCCGAATCGGGTACCCACAGCCCACCAGCCTCAAAGCCCAGCGCCAACACGAGTCATGTACAGCACATTATTAACCTAGGCATAACACAGCGGTGCACTACATTACGAAGTCTCACCCAGGACGATTTTGAATTCGAGCTACTGCCCGTCTTGGATCGGGACGGCTACGAGAACGACTGGCTCTCAATGCTGTTCAAGGACCAGTGCCTATCTTGGCCCCGAGAGGTGAAAATACGACAAAGTTAAAGTATGGAAAGCTGTGAAAGAGCTTGCATTAGCTTCCAATCCCTACTACATGTTGGTTGCGCTTCCCCGGAGAGCTCTCTGAGATCCGCTCACGATTACCAGTCGAATTGGATGGAAACGGCGTCTTGTTCATCTCCACACCTCCAATGGTATATCGCTGATGGGATGGGCAAAATCTTGGCGTTGTCAAGCCGCTACTGGAACGAGGGACTTTGTACAGGAAACGAATACTCAAGAGAGGGCATTGCATTCGGATGAAGCGGCACGTGGGAATTTATTGCTTTCTGTGGACGGACGGACCTATGCATGGCCCCATAATATCGCCTTTCTGTGCGCTACTCAAGCGCCTTTCTCACTGGCAAGGGCGGACTGAGTACAGAGATGACAGGGGGAGAGCTTCACTCGCACTATGGTATCAGCACAAGTTTGGGAAAGCCACAGGCCGGAGAAAAGTAACGAACCGTTTGAACAATCTCTCCCTCTACTTATAAACTGACTCAGCATTCCTGTGACTCACAAAAAGAAAACTCCCGCGCAACATACTTTCCTATCACAAGTGCCACACTGCCCCACGAGGCGTGTTTCAGGGTCTGCGGAGTGAAAGCTTTTTCCCGGAAGAGCTTGCATGAAAGCCAGCCAGGCACACACTGCATTAGCGAGGGCAAGCAACTTAGGCAACGCACGGGTGGGTCAATGAGAGGAGACCAGGTAGAGGGTAGGAAGATGACAAGGACGGACAGGTGCCTTTCCGCGACGGAGCCAGTGGCAGTGGCACCCTGAAGGAGGGGAGAGAAGTAGCCAATGAGACGAGTAGAATAAGAAAGCAACACAAGTGTTCAAACTGGTAAAAGGCGTGTACTTGGATGGTGGTAGAGTGCTAGAATTGATTGCTGCGAAAAAGAGAATTCTGCGTTGAAGAGGTTCAACGTAGAGGGCTTTTATTATGAAGAATTAAGATCAAAAGTGGTCTCTACGGCTGATGGGAAAGATGAATATCATTTTCTCGTAAGATGGCTTCTCGCTCTGGCGAAGAAACCGTATATGGATTGAATTGAGCTCTGTGCCTAGATAAGGCGAAGGATGAGCTGTTGAAAATTAGTCTGAACCAGACTGGTAGTAATTGTTGCATTTCCCATTCAATGTTGTCGTTGGCTTTGATTTTTGGCTTTCTTTCTTTCTTCTCGCAGATAGCAGTCCCGAAAATAGTCGTACAATCCCCAAGAATGATATGAGTGATTTCAGATCATGACAATTTGGAGGAAATGTAATGGTACAAGGGCATCGCATATTACAAATGGGCAGTGAACGAACCCTCCGTGACTCCAGGTCATCCAGACACGCCAACAGCAAGTTACACGTTTTGATGATGAGTCTATTCTCACCTGGTTGGCAATTTGGAAAGGGGAAAGAGCAACATCAGTCCCATTACATCGCCAGCTCAGCATCTAGCGAGTGAATGGTGATGAGAAGGGTGAGCGGATGGTTTTGAGATCATCCTGTGGCAACATCAGCGAGGCTGAACGGGATATAGATAGGGACAAAAACAAGTTACCATATGATTGCACATGGCGACGAAGAGGTCAAAGAACAGGGTGCCACCCTCTTCCATTTCCATCTTCATGGTGCCGCTCTTCTTGAAGTTGTTGCGGCTGCGGATGATCAGAGTGAGATACTGAGCACGAAGCTTAGAGTCCGAGTCAGGGGTATGAGCATAGGCGTAACGTGCAGATGCGAGAATGGTGGAAATCTGCATGCCTTGTCTCAGACCTTGTTTACGAAGGGCGAGACGCTTGAGTTCTTCCAAGCCATACCGCTCAGCTGAGCAACTAGACAGCTAGGTCAGTAAGGGCCATGAGAGTACAGCAAGATGTAGAGGGGACACATACTATATGAGGGTATCTCTCATTAGGACCTGCTTGGCAGCATGGTGATAGATTGTCACATTTGCAGAGCTGGCTTCTTCCAATTCCCAAGTATCCTTTCTCTTATTGTGCAACAGTTTGGGATGGTAATCTCCCTTGTAAAGGTATTCGAGGACCGCAGAGA
This sequence comes from Cladophialophora exuberans, assembly GCA_030068005.1. Classification (NCBI taxonomy): domain Eukaryota; kingdom Fungi; phylum Ascomycota; class Eurotiomycetes; order Chaetothyriales; family Herpotrichiellaceae; genus Cladophialophora; species Cladophialophora exuberans. The sequence continues at coordinate 48,984 of JANSVK010000090.1, read as the reverse complement.
GAATCTCTGGCTGCTCGTCGGGCAAGTTGATTCTCCGAGAAGAGTCAAGGAACTGTCCCTTGAGTGCGGCAAGGAAGAATGGAGAACGAGAGAGGACCTCTTCGTGGCCAGCAAAGAGTCTTTGTTCTGAGCCAACGCAGATGGTGATGATGGCAGAAGTGAGGGTGCTGTTGGACGAAAGAAGGATCAGCATCTTGCTTCTAGTCAAAGGAATTCACGGCACTTACCTTCCCGGAGGTGGATTGTTGCTGCTGGGCTCTCTTCGATGGGATCTCACAGACTCAGATCGCTGTAGTCCTCGGGTGATGGACTGCTCTCGAAACGACGACTTTCCAGGTCTGGTTGGCTTGGTTGTGCCATATCTTGACGAGAAGCTGGTCGAGGTTTGGTGTCTCCTGCTATCAAACATTTTGTGAGGATATCACAGCTCGCAGAGGGCACTGTAGGTAGAAAAGAGCGTAGCAGGCAAGAGCGAAGGTCTTTATTTTAGCAGTGGCGGTAAATTGACGCAAGAACACATCGGAACATGCAAACAAAAACAGAAAGGCAGATAGATGGTCGTAGTCAAACCTGCCTGATCTTGATGGAATCAATCAGGATGAGTGGCGAAGGATGAGAAGGAACATTTTGAAGGAGACAAAAGCTCCTTTTTGATGGCCTGGAAGCGGAGGTACGGAGGCCTGGTAGCTTGTACCCTCCAGCAGCAGGCTGCTGCTAGGAAGCTTATCGGGTCGACTGCAGTTCTGTCCGGATTGGGAACCTTAGTGAAGCTTCGGAAGGTGACTACGCGTGCCGCGTCCAGGGGGGTCCCACCTAAACACGATGATGGCGCGCAAGCATGTGACCAACTGCAAGCACTTTAACCCCTTCCGATAGGTGAAGAGGCCCTACTAAGTGCCTACCGAGCCCTGCTTCAGGCATGGTCAGTCACTGCATGTGTCAAGCAGAAGTCGCTCCCCTGTCTGCCTCAGTCCCTAGCTGAGTCGTAATCTAGAGGTTGCCTTTTTTCGCCACCACTGGCAGGGCCGGACGGAACCGACGTGGGGTTCATGCGACGAGTCGAATCCGAAGAATCTGGCGAGGCAACGCAGAACAGTCATAATGAAGAGCTATCACAATGTGACACAAGTCGCCTTTTTGGCCAAGCAGAAGAAAAAGAGTCGGGTGGAAAAGACAGTCCTAAGGCAGAAAAGTCTGACGAGTTCAAGGACCGCATTCAACGGTATAATACCGGAGGAACTAACCTTCTCTACAGCAAAAGGGTGTGAGGGATATGTGGATGGGTAGATGGATGAAACACGGATCCAAGGTTAGACTGAGCCTCCCCAGACCAAGCTAAAATGCAGGAACGCTGCATGAGCATGCAACTGGGTTTGCGATCGAGAATTTTCATTTGCTGCTAGAACTTGCCCTGGCACGAAGCCACAATGTAAGCCTGACTTCAGCTCCTGCCTCCTCTGTGGTACAATAAGATAATATGCAGCCCTTTCATAGTTCAAATTGTGTTACTCCTGCCCTTGCTTCGTGATGGGTATTGATAGTGTAGTCATAGTCCTGGAAACCAGCAGCCTCTTGCTCATTCTCTCACGCCCCTTATAAGAACACCCTCTGTGCTTCTGTTGGATGGCTTTCGACCGGGCAGTATGGACATTTGAATTTTGCACCTTTGCTGAGCTTCTTCAACGATTCTTGCGCAATGACGTGACAGCACGGTAGCATCATCGGTGGGTTCTGATCTGTGGTCTGCTCTTTAGATACCGGACAAACAAAGATGGAGTGGAATTGAAATGAAGGAGGAAGTGGAGTCTCGACAGGCAGTTCATTCGATGAGGTCCATTCTGCTCGTTTTGTTTTCTGGATGGTCTGTAGTTTTAGTAGAGTCGGTAGGGCAATCGCTCCGGCGGTGGCAGCGACATAGAGCGGCGAATCCGCGGACAGCTTGAGAAGAGAGCAGAATTCGCGAGTAAAGAGCGTGGCGACCTCATCCCAGGTGGTGGGATTGCTGAACCTGACGCTGTATGGTGAATCTTCCAGATTAGAGAAAAACGGGATCGCTCCCAGCAATTGCTGTATCTCAATAAGATACTTTCCGCGGAAAGACTGGAACTCGGTCTGCGCATATCGTAGAGCACGCATTGGAGCATCGAATTCGAACTGGTCTTCGGGTCGACGTTCAAGAAACAGATTGACGAACTGGAGTCTGCAAAGCTCAAATTCTAGGTTGCTCCCTCGAGTTTCCAGTGCTGCAGCATTTGTCCTGGTCCAGTTAATCGCAGGTTGTAGATTGTGGTTGTCTTTGAGCTCGCTGAGGATATGGTACATGTTCGAAAATTGTTCTGTCATGCTCTCTTCATGCTTCTTGTTCATGCCTAGTGGATGTTCCAGAGAATGTTCGGTACCCATGGCCTTGGCTATGCTTTGTTCCATATCCTCCCTCTCGAGGACTTCGGTGTGGAATGTTGACGCCACATCAAACAGACCTTCTCGTAGTAGGTGTAGGTATACGGCTCGGTTGATCAACGGAGGATATGCAGAGAGAGCGTCGGCATCGCTGGGAGGGATTTTATCCTTGAAAACCTTGTCCAACGCCCTTGTATACTTATTGTGTAGTCCATGTGTGTCCTTCAAACCCGAGAAGATCGCATCAAATGATGCCTTGACTGGGTTCTGCAGCTTAGCAAGAGTGATTTGTCGGGAATTGGGGTCTTCGGCGATGGCGTCCCGCGCCCTTTGTAGATTCTTAATGATTTCGTCGACATTTGCCGTTGTTTTGCCCAGCCTACTGCTGTTCCACACCTTCTCGTGCTCTTTCTGTATTGTGTCCATCGTGACTAGCGGTAACGCTCGTGACTTGGACTGAGAAGACCTCTCTGGGTAGAATTCGTAGCGTGGTTACGTTGTCATCGTGGCATTTTCCTCGTGAAAGGGTTCAGAGTTTCAAGAGCGACGTCTGTGAAGGTGGAAGAGAGTGAGAGATGTGAAGGAGCGTTGGAGTGTTAATGTAAAGGTGGGATGGTTTGCAAGACATTCGATTGCTGATCACCTTAGGCTAACGATAAGCTCCGAACCGCGGGTCACTGGATGCAGTGGGCGTCACTTACCAAAGTATGGGCGGGTGACCAACGAGACCACCTCGACCACCTACAAGCCAGCCACTCACTGCCACTCACTCACTGTCACTGTCAACCAACATCCGCTGCCAGGCACCTTGTTTCGCTGGCTATTTCATCGCTTCATCGCCAATAGCCATCATCACGTCGCAAATCTACGGGAGCAATGTGTAACCTGGCCATGACCGGTTAGACATTCAAATTCGTGCACCACACACCCACGCGGTGCTTAAAATGTCTTTCATCGCCCCATACCACCATCCGATCTCTTTCGCCGGGTCGCCTAAGGACAGATCCAATAGACCGAGTCCTCAGGAAGAATACAAGACCCAGAATTCAAAAACCCTCGATATATCAAGTCCTGTATCTAGCGCGGGCCATCCGGGTCGACAAAGTCGAAAACGGTTGGTGTTCGCTGATCCGGTTGCATTTCGTTACCTAGAAGAAGATCCAGCAACCGATGCCATAGAGCGGTGGAGGCGTCTGGAGGGCTATGAGATATATCTCGTTGAGCAATGGGCCTGCTCCAGAAGCCATCCTACGTTTATAATCTGTACCTATACTGGCGATCCTAACCATTCAATTCTGGTCAATGTCCTGTCCGTCCCGAGTGATGAGACTACCTGGTCCCCGAGGTTACAGATCTATTTCCAGGCCGTCTCTCAATACCATGCAAAGGAGAAAGACACGCCTCTAGGTTCACTTATGGTTACGAATTTAAGTGGATTTCCGTCTTCATTGACGGTCATCCCGGTTCCCAAGGGTGATGTTAGGAAGCATCGCGAAGACTTTATCGTCAATGAAGATTTGAAACGAATGGGATGTGCTGGGAGAGGCGCAATCAACCTCCAGCCTCCCCAGTCCAGCACCACCGCCAAATTCCACCATCTTTATCGAACCAGCGAGACGGTGCCACTCTATCAATCCGTCATGGAACTCGTACGCACCTGCCAGATAGCCTTGGTCATGTACGACAAGCTTCAACCAACATACGCCGATGGTTTACTATGTGATGTGACCGAAAAAGCCATCAACGACTGGTGGACGGATATTGGGACATACTTCTACAACGTCGAACCTGGCGATGGCATTTTGGGGCCGACAACAGTAGCCGCCATCCTCGGACTTCTCATCGGTGCTCATAATCGACTGAAGGCGTTTGGATGCCCTGTTGGTAAGGATCCGTTGGATACTGTCTCCATGAAACGGGCTATTGGCCATTTCCAGAAAGGTCAAAAGGTAGACAAAACGCGACGGCTCGATAGAGAAACGTTGGATCGTCTTCACAGGGCTACGGCCAAGAACGCTAGCGGAGAAGGCTGGAATGTTCCAAAATCAGTGAAGAATACTGTCGCAGAGTTGAGCGGGAAGGGCGGAGAGATGGTCATGGGCATCGTGGGAGCTCGCGACAAAGCTGGTATATCTGACGCCGAAACGATGGACATTGAAAGATTTTCCCACCTTGTGATTGGACCCAAAATGAAGTGGTTGTGGCAGGGGAAGCCCATCAAGTCAGGAGATCCGTTCGCATGGCCTACAGAGGATCTTGACCTCAAAGGAAGAGTGTTTAGTACAGACGACCAGGGCAACTTTTTGTGGACAGGCAACCAAAATGACTCTGTGTCGGACGGCAATCCTCTAGAGCGGACCGATACAGCCCTAACTAACCAGACCGACGCAAAATCGGGTCGTCATCGGCTTCGGGGTGCTGTTCCAGGATTGAAACCATACAGTTCCCGCTATCAAGAAAGCCCAGATTGGGTCGAGAGTGCTTCCACCGTTATATCCAGGACATCAACTCGAGACCACACGTTAAGAACGGCGACTGGTCTACCACGACTGAATGGCCCTCCAGCTTTTGATATGGCTCTCGCCAACGCCGACCCCGAGCCAGCATCACCCCAAATTGAACGACCTGCCGCACAATTGCGCCGTACTCAAACGACTACTGACAAGAAGATACCTGCTCACCGAGAACAACTACGACCGGCTCTTCCTGGAGACTCGCCCAGAAGAAAGAAAGTCGATGCCGAGCTGGCTGATCTACGCAACGAATTCAAAGCAGATATCTACCGCAACTTCTCCTCTGCAATGCCGTACAAAGGGTTTCACAGTCACGTCCTCCGCCGCACGCAGAGCAACATCCTTATGCTGGGTCACACTATTGATAGCCCTCGCCAGTACCGAATCAATCGGCGGTCATCATTCAGCATGGTGGAGAGTGCCGTCCTGTATACTGGTGAATCGGTGACAGAGGAAGGTGTCGCAAAAGGCAAGATTGAAGGTGACCTTACCAATGCGCTCGCTGAACGAGAAGCTCTTGTCGCCGCCGCGCAAAGAAAAGCGAAACGAATCCAACAGATTCAACAGGGCCTCGTGCCATATACCGAAAGCCGGGTTGCCCACGTGGAAAGTCTGGATGACCTGGCATATCGGCACCTTCAACAGCTCAATGAGTTATACTATAATCGTCTGGAGGAGTATCAAACCCTGCAAGCCACCTCATCGGATATGGTGTCGCAAGAGAAGAGTGCTCTCACCGAAAGCTTCCGCCGCATGGAAATGCTTGGAGCAAAGATGGACTATGAGCTGGATAGCTTACAGAGCCGACTTCAGGAGGTGGAAGATGCGGTAGATGATTTCGAGAGAAATGTGGTGGCTATTGAGGCACGGGTAAAGGAGTTGAATGGTGACAGCGATGGCACCAGGTCGAATCTACCATGGCTCGTGAAAGTGCTCAACTTTCTGGGGACGAGGAAGTAATGACTGTGGCTTGAAAGGACATTGTACCATCTTGTGACTGTTGGCGAGGCGTTTGGAATGGAGCAGCGCATGAGCGCGTGACGCTTGAACAGGATAACCTTCACCGAGACTGATATGATGTTTGTATCTGAATCCTTCCTGCTCTTGGTCAGAGCAGAGAGCATTTCCAGCGGTCATTCCAGCGTTTCCCTTTCTATTATACACAAAAACTTCGGATCAAGGATTAATCATGATATTTCCATGTCAGAATTCCAGCTCCTTGATAGATGCAATGCCTTCCAATGTCGATCCCGTCATGGAAGAGGAATAAGAATTTCTTTTCCCATTTTTACATGCCAAACATGCCCCCTCCGCCTGATCCCTGTTGCCTCGTGGCTGCCTCTCCTTGCATCTTCTCGGAGACTTTCATGTTGACTTCGAAGAATTTGGCAACGCATCGATCGAGGCACACGCTTTCGGCTTTGTTGAGTTCGGCTTCGCGATAATCGGCGGGTATGCATTTTTTCAGGCAGGATGATGTCAATCTGGGGAGAATTCAGTGTTAGCATGATGGTTGAGGAAAGCGACATGCACATAGACAATGCACGTACCTCTGGAACATGTCGGATACCATCTCGACTTCATTTTCTGCTGCGGCGATCTTCTGTTCTGAGGTGGGTTGCGGTCGTCCGCCGCCAAAAAGGAAAGACATGGCTATGGATGGATGTACTTGAGGGGAAATACGATGGACTGGATCTGAGAAACGCTTCTGTTGCTGGTGGATTGGAAGTCTTCGAAGTTGTCGCATGAAAGTTGAAGGAGCTTGACGCAAACACAGAATTAAGCCAGATTCGCCCGATGTTTAAGCGGATCTTCGCACCCGCGACTTCTTTTTGATTTTCCCAGCAATTCCTCATGCGACTTCGGCGCCTTGTTCAATTGCGCCGTATCAGCTTCATGTAGCTTCATGTTGCGAAGGCCTTACTGTCAAACATGGGGCCTGGCACGTCCGAGCCACCGGTCCTTGACTAGGTACGTCGCTGAGCTACCCTTTGTTCTCCAGTCTCAAACGATGATAAACGAGAAGAACCGCTGCTTCTGAAGCTGGTTACCAGCCACATTATGATCTCAACTTCTCCCAACCCAAACTGAAAAGAGCACACGTCTTCATAGCTACTTTCTTGCTTCCTGAGCGACCCAAACTGACTTCTCAGGTAAAGGACTCATCTTGCGACTGAGCGGTTTCTGTCACCGTATTTTCCTCGAAGAAATACTTCCCTCCCGTCACAAACGTGGGCTATACCCGGCTATGACGGTGTGGATACACAGTATCTGAACAAAGAAGCCAAAGAGCGGCTCAAAGATCTTCAAGGATCCCCCATATCTCAATACCCACGCTATCGGCATGATCCGCGCAGGCACACAATACAAGAATTGCGAAGGATCGTTGACCTTAGGAAACAAAATGCCACTGCTGCCGCGTCCGCTGAAGAGGACACCACTATAGAAGGCAAGGCCGCTTTCAAGTGACAGGCGATCCATCTATGTTCTAATAAAGGCTTTCAGTGTCGGGCAGAATAAGTGCAATCCGTACGAGCGGTCGCAAACTCGCATTCTTTGATATATCTGAAGATGGGTGGAAGACACAAATAAAGCTCAACTACGGCTTGTTGAACCCAGAGACAGTGAATCCAATTGAGTTCCGGGACCGTGTCCGACTCTTACGACGAGGAGATTATATCTGTACTGTCCACCGAGCGGTTTCCCTTATTGACGGTCTGCTAACATGCTGATAGCCGTGGTTGGGCGTGGAGTATCCGAGCTTCATGATGGCTCCCTCTCTATAGAAGCTCTCGAATTGCCTACCATTCAGGTACCCTGCCTACAGCGCCTTCCAGTCCCGCAAAGAGGCTCCGTGACCAACCAAGCAACGGAATCCAATTTCACGCCTCGTCATGTGGAGATGCTCGAAGACCCAAATATCATCACCGCAATCAAAGTCCGATCTAAAATCACACGGGTTATGCGTGAATTCTTCGGCTTCAGGTCATTTGTGGAGGTTTCCACCCCTATTCTAGCAGGTCGCGCGGGCGGCGCCGCTGCGAGGCCTTTCGAGACAACCGCAAGAGAGTTCCCGGATCGACTGCTCAGTCTGCGCATCGCACCAGAGCTTTGGTTGAAGAGACTCATTATCGGCGGCATGGTTAGGATTTTTGAGATTGGAAGCAGCTTTCGGAACGAGGGTGTCGATTCAAGTCATAATCCAGAGTTTACCACCTGCGAATTTTACGCCGTCTCGCACGATCTACAGCAATTGATGACCATGACGAGAGAATTAATACTCAACATCGATTCCAGACTCAACCGAAATACCCCCCGAGTCCCCATCAACGAAAATCACGAAACCCTTTCTGCATCTCTCAGAGCGGACTGGCAAGTCGTCGATTTCGTGCCGGCCCTCAACGCCGCTTTGGGAACCGATCTACCCAATCTCTCCTCGCCATCAGCGCACTCATCTCTGATCTCCATCTTTAATGACCGCGACATCCCCCTCCCCTCACAACCCACGATACCCCGGCTCGTCGACAAACTCTGCTCCACCTACCTCGAACCACTCTCGGCAGAGAAACCTCTCTGGATCACCAACATACCGGAATGTCTATCACCGCTCGCGAAATCATTTATCCACCCAACGGCACCCAACGAGCAACCCGTCGCCGCGCGCGCAGAGCTCTTCATCCAAGGCAAAGAAATGGTCAACTGCTACGAGGAGGAGAACTCGCCCTTCGAGCAGCGGCGCAAATTCATCGAGCAGCAAAAACTCGCCGGCACCCATGGCGACGACGAGGCTATGAAGATCGACGAAGATTACCTCGCCGCGCTGGAGTGGGGTTTGCCCCCGACGGGCGGTTGGGGCTGCGGCATCGACCGTCTGGTCATGCTGTTCACGGGCAGGGAGCGGATCGGCGACGTGCTGACTTTCGGCACCCTTCGCGCCGTCACGAGAGGTGCTGAGCGTGCAGCAGCACCGGTCACAGAGGCGAATCAGCGGTCTCACCCGGATGATGAGGACGCCCCATCGGCGAATTTGGCGAATCGTATCTATGGGAACTGGGACGCGTGAAGATAAATCTGTAGCGGTCGTTTTGGTGTGATGGTTAGATTATGTGGAAAAAGGACGAGTGCGGGGCGGATTGTTAGACTGCACAGTGTACGATAAATTGCATGGCATGAAATGTGAAGAATAACACTGTAAAAGGTCACTAGAAAACTCTACGGGTCGAGAGAAGACCAGAGTGTTTTGAGTAGAGCACATTGGATAATGTATTCTGATGTATCGAAGCACGTAGATACTAGTATTCCCAGTACAAAACTACCCAGGTATGTATGATCGCCTCTTGTTTAAGCTCCCACAGCTCAGGCCCAGCAATATTCACGCACATTGCAGCCAAAGACGTCCCCGCCCTGCAAATATCTTAAGTTCGTTTCCGTACCGTCGATTCACGTTCATGTTCCTGTGATAATGCCGTGGAAAGAAATTCCCAGATCGTTCGTTATCATAGCGTCGTGGATTCCAAGTCGTGGTTTACGAATAAGAGCCCAAAATATGTGTTGCAGAAAGCGAAGAATCCGAGGATTTGTGTCGAAAGCCTGTTTCGGTATGTTATGAGTATCAGGATATAGCTCATCGTAGCTCAGCATAGGTCACCCCCAGCTTTTGACTTTTCTCTCGGAATAGGTATGCTTCGTATAGCGCATATGTGAAGTGTCGGGATTTGTTCTGGCGCGGTCGATAAAGTTGAGCACAGGCCTGCTGTTTCGAAAGCCGATGACTGAAGAGGCAATGGTCGTGAAGGCCCAATGACTCTAAGCGCATGTCCACGAGGTCGTCCCTTGCGTCCCAGGAAAACACCGAGTGTAATGGGAGTCCAGCATCTCAGCTCCATCCCATCCCATCCGTTCGCTCGTTGCTTGTTTGCTTCCAGAAAGCCCGATATGAAAGTGATGATCGAAACCTCTTGTCTCAGCCCAGAGCTTTAGTAACACCCTACTCTTCCTTCACCCGCTTCCTGGCTCTATCCGAAGTATTTTTCTTCCTTTTCTCCGGCGTAGGCGGCGCTTCACTCAACCTTAGCGGACCCTGTCCCTCGCTGATGCGGATCATTTTGAAACGATAGATCTGCCGCTCGAGTTTGAGCAGCTCGAACGATTCGACGACGTAGACGCCGTCATAGCGGTATCCGCGGAGAGGGCGATCGGGTACGATTTCCGCCAGGCGCCAAGAGCGAATCACGCGGACGGGGTCGCCGGTTCGGCAGGATGTTATCAGTGCCTTGGTCGCGTTTGTAGGGCCCTCTCCCTTGCTATTCTTGGTGATTTGTGACAAGTCATATGTGACGGGATCTTTGAGGTTGGTTGGCTCCTCGTCGTCCTTTGCTCGATGGAGGGCGGTTCCGATGTAGTAGATTGTGTTTCCTTCGTCGACGTCGGCGTAGTATTCGCTGCGTTGTACGTCATGATAACCCATAACGATGCTCTCGGCGCCTTCTTTTACGGTACCGGAGATGCCTGCTTGAAGAGGACGATGAATGCCATCGCGAGACATCGCTATGCGGCTATGCCAGGCTTGACCGTTAACCCACGGCCCCGTTCCTAAGACAAACCCGGTTCTGACCCAGGGCCAGTCACGGTCGATAGAGTATGTACCTGCATGACCACGAATAAGACCGCGGTTAGGAAGAACGCTCAGGTCTCCGAAATCCCACTTTGTGTACAGAATCTTCAAATCCTCGACGATATGATCTGGTACCAGTTTTCGTTCGCGCATTTCTCGGTTATCGTCGCTCAGGAATTCCTTGAGCCTATCTAGTAGATTGGACTCGTCTAGGATTTCCTGCGTCATAGAGTTATGCTGCATCTTCCGAATTGAGACCCGAAGAGATGAACACGCCGATCTGAGTCCTTGTGACAGGCGGGATCTCGAGTGAATATCGTCGATTAATTTGATCACTCTCATAGCATCTTCAAGGGTCACAAAATGTTCCTTTTCAGGTGGGACGTCTTCCGGCACTCTATCAACAAGATTAGTAAACTGTATCGTAGATGAACGGTGAAGTGGAAAAGAATATCCTTACTGTGGCTGGTTGTCACTCCTAGCCCATCTAGCCCATTCCAGGACTAATGTTCGGCAATCAATGTTTGCGTCATCCCTCGCCGCGCATTCAAGTCCGACAGGACAACGGCAGCGGGGCGATGTAGGGTTGGAAGAAATTAGTCTGTTCCAAGGTGCAGATGGATCGGAAAGAGTCTCGACGGAGCTCTCTGCCCTCGATGATGGTTCTTGTAGATTTGTCAATCCTGGAGAACTCACATGGTGTTCCTCTACCGTTTGACGTATCTCGCCTTCTTCGTGCTCATCAGCTGGCTCGTTCTTAATCCCTGGTTCTTTGCGCGACGGTGAATTGACAGACGAGTCGTTTGTCGCTCCTGTCTGTCCCTGTGTTTGATCCTGGTCTTTTGAATGTGCTGCAAGATTTATGCTTCTGAACGACTCATTGGCTGCTTGCATATCTCGACGCTTTCTAGCATCGGCTTCTGCCAGAAGAAGGGTCAATTTTGCGATGTCAGATGTATTATCATCAGTGGAGATGTCGTTCACAGATGTACCGACTTGTTCTCTTTTGACGATTGATCCTGTTTCTTGATCGTCGTAGTTGGGTATGTAAGTGTCAGGGTAGATGCGGTCTCGTCGGCGCTGCCAATAGAGGCCTCCTCGAGGTCTTGTTGGCACTCTACCGACACCGGGAACATCAGTATAGATTTGTTCACGAAACAACGCCATTTTGAGAAGTGAGTGACAGAGAAGTAAAGTGGATCATAAAATTTAGCCGTTGAATGTGAAAATGCCGATAATAGAACTCTTGGTGAATGTAACGCAAAAAGTAGTGTACATGAAGACAGGTGGAATTGAGGCAATTCAGATGACCGTGAATAGATAAAGTAGGCCAAAAGGACAAGGTCCGTGGAAATTCAAAGAGGCAAGAGCAAGTTGCTTGATTTCAGAAATAAGTTGAACTCCCCAATCTGTAATCAAATCGGGAACGCGCAGCCTGGGATGAACTTTTTACCATCAAAGGATAACAGTAGTCACCACGCTGAGAAGTGATTCCACCACAGCGAAGCATCAAAAGAGGACGAGAAAGATAAATGTGTTGCAAAGTGATGTGAGGTAGAAGAGATTGTGAGTTGTGTGAAGAGGAGAAGGGAGAAGAGAAGAGGTGGTGTTGAAGTGGGTTTATAGACGCCTTGGCGCAAGACAACGAGGTCACCGTCGATGGTATAGAAGGGCTCCAGTTACAAATGGTGCATTGATTCTTAGTGACAGAGTGGTTGAGATGAAGTGAGCACCTAGGTATTGTTTGATGATGGCCCCAAGATCCTAGATGGACCAGGCGCGAACCGTTTGGTTGAGCAATCAGTGCCGCCAGGTAAGCTGTGAGTTGAGTCCAATGAGAGCATCAGAGCCATAGGATGAGCAGCTAGACATTATTGTCCAAGGTCCTGTCTAAGCCGCTGCTAGAAATCGCCGCGAGTACATCCTCGGAGTGCCATCACAAATGCTGGCGAGGCTGCGAGGCTGAGGAGACGAGGCTTTTCCTCTTTCGGTTTAGTGCGATACCTCGGAAGTTGACCTTCAACCTGCAACGTTGGGAACCACCATTTCATCAAGTACAGTTATAAGTCGCTTCAATGCAATGCTTTCGAGCATGGCATTCGTCTTCCTTTGTAAGGGCAAATCCATCTTGGAATCTCCGTCCATCGTTGAGACGGCAGATCTGCCATAGACGCCAATATTTCCTGTTGCAGAGACGTTATTTCGGCCTCGAGTCAATTCCGGCTGTCCTTGTGCCGCCAGTCGTGTTTGGAGGCCTTATGGTGACATTATGGGCGTACAAATGTGCGATGATGGTCATCTTCCAGAATAAAATCATCTACATGCCTTCAGTCCCGCCATTTTCAAGGTCTGAAAAGATCAGTGATTATGTCAATCAATGCAAACCCGTGGTATGGGCCGAGCAAGACCTCAAAGCAGTGGATGGCACCGCGCTGAAGATTTTGGAGGGTTCTATCACTCTCAGTGATTCTGAAGGGGTTGAGCGTGTTGTTGTCGTGTATTTCCAAGGGTAAGTGATCGGGCCCGGGACATGCCTATTCTGAACTTAAGGCCAGAAACGCCTCATCGTTACCACCTCGACTTCCTCATTTGTCGTCCATTCTCAAGACACTGGCCAAAGACGGTCTTCACAATAGAGTATATACAATCGTGGCCCTCTCGTATCGTGGATACTGGAAGTCAAAGGGCAGTGCATCTCAATTTGGTATCGAGCTTGACGCCGAAGCAACATTGCAATGGGTCAAAGATCGATACCACAGCGAGGGGACCAAGATTGTGGTATGGGGGCAGTCGGTCGGTGCGGGCGTGGCAACCGTGAGCCTAGCTAATCAACTGGTGCATGGGAAGAATAGCCTCAAGGTCTCTGGCCTCGTCCTTGAGACCCCATTTGTTGATTTGAAAAAGATGCTTGTGGCTCTATATCCGCAGAGATTCTTGCCTTATCGGTATCTGACGCCCTTTTTGCAATCGACCTGGGATAGTATGACAGCACTGCATCGGATCGGAGAGAGCAGACCGGAACTCAAAGTATTGATTTTAGAGGCAGGAAACGACGAGCTTGTGCCATCAGGACAGGCGGAGGAATTGGAAAGAGTGTGCAACGATCACCAGTTGGATGTCAGTCGGAAGATCGTCACTTCAGCGTTGCACACCGAGGTGCTCGCCAAAGGTGAAGGGCGAAGCCATATCGTCAAGTTTCTGCGGTCTGTGTGAGTAAACAGAACTCGGAACGGTTCATCCCTCGTCCGCAGGTTGGCGGCGGTGGAAGACAAAGCAGATCTGGTATAGATAACTCGGTTTGCGACTCTCCTGGGGTTGTTCCCTTCGCCCCTGCTTTGCGACAATGTCTGTAGCCAGCAATGAATCAAGCCAGGTCGAAATACTGCGTAGGGCCTCAACATCCTCTTCGCTACTACTTCTCCGAAGGTCCCACCGCGGGTCAAGAAGCGCATCAGTTTGACTTCCTTGCTCGATAACGTAGGCTTGGATATCAGGTGAAGTGGCTCCCCTAAGTGCCCTTTTGATCTCATCCATGCGTGTGAGCTCCCATTTTGACCGCGAAGGATAGGCATATACATAGATAGTCCGCTGTAAGGAAAGACTAGCAGCTGCGGCACATAAGTTGGACGTCGATTTGATGTTTGTTCTCGCTGTACGGAGTCGTGTTAAGAGGCGCACAGACAGATGGATGGTTCGCACGGCGGTATAATCAATTAGCCAGCGAAGAAGAGCTTCGTACGCCTCGGCATTGATAGCATCATATTGGGCGCTTGAAATGCATGCAGTCGTGATACGTTTCATGTGTCTTCTTGGGCACGAGGCGAATGCGACATCCAGGCCATAAGCCAGGTTAATATTTGGAAGGGCGCCCTTTCCATTGAACGGGTCGAACATATACGAAGGCGATCTCAGAGGAGCGACATGAAGAACGGCTTTGGAGTAGAATACGGAGGCTGCTTCTTCGGAGATGGCTTTACTGACGAGTAAGAGCGACGGAATACCTGCCAATGGCTCTAAATCCCACCGCGGAATCTCGCGTATGTCTTGGACTCTCAGCAATTGGGGTGATAAGGATGCATGGTAGATCTGGTGACGGATTTCAGATGGAAGGTCCAGGAAGTTAGTGGGCATGGTTGACAGCGATCACAGCTTGAATGGTGATATTCACGTGGATGAATAAAGTGGTAAGTGAAGGATGAGTATGACGATGATGGTGTTTATCTCATCCACTTGGCATTTTCCGGGATCAGATCGGCGGAGCATCACTCTGTCTGCCTTGGGCATCCATTGCATCCATTGCCATGCCATTTAGCCCCAGGGTTTGCGTAGTGCATGTGCTCTCTAAGCCCAGTGCCCGCATTGAAGAGGAGTCAAGTGGCACAGTGGGTGAGCAAGCGTACACGGCACGGGAGGGAAAAGAATAGGCCTTTTAGGTCTTGGAGCCTGAGCCTAGGCATTAAACCAGGCTAATGATTGGTGCCTAAGTGCCTGGAAATATCAGTGTAAATACGTATTAACCACCAAAATCCACCACTCACATCACCCACGCATACCAAGCAAGCAACCAAGCGGCAACTCTGAACGAGAATTCCACGGGCAATCACAAGCTGTTTAGAACGTGTGGCACAGTCAAGCGGTGAACAGAAACCAGAAGCTGTTTGCATCACTGACTCCCAGTTTCCCATGACCTGCACGTTCTGATCATTCACCTCATTCACATCACTTGCTCTCTCCTCCCACCGGCTTGCCACTCACCTGCTCCTCACCTGCGACAACTTGCACCTGTGCCCTGACATCTTCAACCACCAGTCTCTGTACTTCACCTGACCTCAATCGAACTTCCTTCTTCCCACATTCACTTCTCCCGCTTTTCGCACGCTCGCACGACTCCTATTACACCTACACCTTGGATGGGCGGCCTGATGATGAGAACGTCAAGAACACAGGGTGACAGTCACAAATCTCATGCTGTGACTGCTTCCAGCAATCCACCCACCTTATCGCGATAATGAATCCAAACCAACCCAATCCCGGCTTCTGGCGCTACATGATCAACCCAGACAAGAGCGCAACTCCTCAATTCGAACAATTATGTTTAGGAATCGCCAAAGTCATTGTAAGTCTCCAATCTGTAGAGCAGAGCCCTCGCTAACTGTCAATTCAGGTGAGCCTTGAACCGGGCCCCAACGACGAGATCACCCCCTCCCGTCTTGCCACATTCTACCGCAGAGTCGGCGGCAACTATGACTCCCTCTTCCTCAGATCCTCCGAAAATGCCCTCTCCTTCATGTTCCAAACCCTGGGCTGCTTCCACTCCCTTCAACCGACTGGGAGTCCTTTCGAAACACCCCGCATACCTTGTTTGACTCCCATTGGATTTGCTCGCTGGCAGACGATCCAACTTCTACTCTGCCCAGAAGAGAACGTCGAGTTCATACAAAAAGCAGTACAACTGTGGAATGTGCCCATGCCTAATGGCGGCACCTATCCAAAATCCATCCCCAAGGAAATGTTCCCAGATCGCCCCGATGAAGCCATGGAGAAATGGCACAAGATGGTCACCGGCAAATTGAACCAGCAAAATTACAACAATATGCGCCGAATCAAGAATTCTCCTTATCAGTCTCCCCACCCTGAACCCTACGATCGACGAGACGGTTATTTCTCTGGATCTCATGTTGGACGACCTGCTCGGCCTTCGCGAAGCAGCTCACGCGACGACGATCAGCTGGCATCGTTGTATCGTAGAAGGAGTAGTGTTCCGGACTTCCCTTCACCCTCTGGCGAAAGAGGCTCACATTGGGATCCACGTAATCAGCAAGAAGCCAGGAAAGCCCGGAGTCACTCCGCACAAAGATCGTCCCCAATACCACCTGTGCGTCAGCGCTCTCGAACCACCACCAATCCACCTGGCCATCAAAAGTCATCCTCAACTAGTACACCAGCGCCTAGACAACCTGCCGCATCCGCTACATCTTCCACTCGGCGGCCTTCTTCTGGATACAACTCTAAACATCGTCCTCCCCCTCGCACTCCCTCAACTGTGGACGAAGATACCGGGAGTGAAGCAAGTTCAGAGACCTCGCAAATACATCGACATCATCGAAAATCCGACGAGGACCGCAAGAGCCGACGCTCTTCGCTGTGGCCTCCCTCATTCATGAAGTCATCCTCTCACAAGCGACGTCATTCTTCTGACGCCGGCTACCGGGCCCCGGACGCTCGATCACAGCAAGTACAACCGTCGCGGTCCGACCACCACGCACCTCGTGCAATCAAACCGGCACCACAGGTCCAACAACCAATTTACCGAGGGCCTGGTGTTCCCTTCCAGTGGCGAGATCCCAATTGGGATAATGACTCGGCCAATTCGACACCTGCAACGCCTACACAGGCACAAGCACAGGCACAAATGGACCCGCGGGCACCATCAATTCGATTTCCTGACCAACAGAATTTCGAACCTCTCACAAGAGAAAGCAGCAGTGGAAGTGATCACAGACACCGATCATCCGCGTCTGATTGGGAAAGGACCAGTACACAGCGACGACAAGCCCAGATTCCTCCAAGGATTGCAACGGTGACAGGGGTCTCAGGCAGAAAATACCCTACCGCTGATCCCATGAGTCCTATTGAGCGCCAACGGACTCAACCGCGTGGGAATGTTGCTCTAGTCTAATCCACCATGACAAGACGGAGCAACAAGAGGCTCACCTCGTCCGAAGATGGCGACAACGGACGAACGCAAATGCGATGATATGACTTGCCACATGGCACACGATCTACGAAGCGGCATATGAAATGATGTGATGAGATAAAGACGACATGATGACAGCACAAACGAGAGTTTTTCGGAGAAAAGAGGCGTTGAACTTTGAAATGGTATGATGGGGCTACGTGCAAAGTATAGGGGTTACTTGTTCTCTTCATTTTACATGGCCTCGAAGAATTGGGCCAAAGCCTCGCGGCGGGAAAGGGGATGACCTGCATACAGTACGCCAGTTGGGAAAAAAACGGGAGAGGCTAAAATACGGACTCGTTTTTGTTACTGATTTTCCCGTGTCTACGATGTAGTAATTTCTAGATGTCCTCTTCATCAACACCGAGGACATACTTTGTGACGGCTCTGCCCAGCTCGATTTTGAATTGAACTATCAAACTCAAAAACAAAAACTTCACTTCTTCTTGTTCCTTGCTGAGAGTATTCTGCCTGTCTCACTCAAAGTCACCCTTTATTTTGAGCTTGGCTCACGTTGGACTGTAGACTTGTCTAGTTGAAGGTCAGGGGCACTAGAGCATGAAGTGTAAGAATTGTCTTTCGACAAGTAAATTTTCATTCGAATCTTTTTTCACATCGCTTCGTTTTGGCGCGTTGCTCGTCTCTTTTTGCTGCAAGAAAGATCTGTATCTGTCTGGATCTGTATCACATCTCGACTTCATATCCGGACTTCATGTCTCCCCACGATCCACAATAACTACTGTGAGAATATGGCCTCATATCTGTCACCTCCCTTCCTCTCCCTCCCTCCACCTCCCAAAATCCACGTCTCCTAATAAACGTAATACGTCTGTCCCAACGGCACGACCTCCGCCGGCTCGGCCTTACACACGACCCCATCAGCCTCCACGCGATAACTCTCCGGATCGACCTTCATCTTGGGCATCGCATCGTTGAATTTCATGTCCTTCTTGCCGATACTGCGACAATTTTTGACCGCCTCGACGCGCTTGCTCAGCTTGTATTCGGAGATTTTGCCTGAGGCGATCGAGGCGGCGGAGACGAATGTAATGGAGGTCGTAGGCACAGAGGTTGCGAACATGGGCCGCATTATTACGGGTTGGACCGTCGGGATGGAGGCGTTGGGATCGCCCTATTCATTGATTAGTGAGGAGACAGGAGTATAAAAAAGGAAACCGTTACCATTTGAGCATAAGAAATCATGCCTCCCTTCACGACTAAGCTGGGCTTCGTGCCAAACGAGCTGGGTTTCCAGAGCACCAGATCCGCGAGCTTTCCGACCTCGACACTCCCCAGGATATGGCTCATGCCCTGCGTGATGGCCGGGTTGATGGTGTACTTGGACACGTAGCGCTTGACGCGGAAGTTGTCTGCGTCGGTGCCTTCGTCCTCCTTGAGCGTGCCGCGCTGCTGTTTGTTCTTGTGCGCCGTGTTCCACGTGCGCAGGATCACCTCGCCGCACCGGCCCATCGCCTGGCTGTCGGAGCTCATCATGCTGATCGCACCTAGGTCGTGCAGTACGTCTTCGGCCGCGATCGTCTCGGCGCGGATGCGTGATTCTGCGAACGCGACGTCCTCGGGGATGTTCTTGCTTAGGTGGTGGCAGACCATCAACATGTCGAGGTGTTCGTCTAATGTGTTGCGCGTATATGGTCGGGTTGGGTTGGTGGAGGAGGGCAGGACGTAGGGGTGTTCGACGACTGAAATGATGTCTGGCGCGTGTCCGCCGCCGGCGCCCTCGGTATGGTACGTGTGGATGGCGCGGCCTTTCATGGCGGCGATCGAGGATTCCACGAAGCCGGATTCGTTCAGTGTGTCGGTGTGGATGAGGCATTGCACGTCGAATTCGTCGCATACTGAGAGACAGGTGTCGATCGTGGCGGGCGTGGTGCCCCAGTCCTCGTGTAACTTGAGACCGCATGCACCGGCTTCGCATTGTTCTCGCAAAGCGATGGGTGAACTGTCATTGCCTTTTCCTGTGATGCCGTAGTTCAGGGGTATGGTGTCGACGGCTTGAAGCATCTGTTTCATGTGCCATTTTCCAGGAGTGCAAGTCGTAGCATTGGTGCCGGTGGAAGGGCCAGTGCCGCCACCTAGGTAGGTGGTGATTCCAGCGGCTACCGATTCGTAGGCTTGTTGAGGACAGATCAAGTGGATGTGTGAGTCAAATCCGCCGGCGGTGACGATGCTGTGTTCTCCAGCAATCACATCAGTGCCATTGCCGACGACCAAGTCTTTGTGGACTCCCTCCATGACATCTGGATTGCCAGCTTTGCCAATTCCCACGATGATGCCATTCTTGATACCAATGTCAGCCTTGTAGATACCAGACCAGTCGACGATCAGAGCATTCGTGACGACAGTATCGAGCACTTCCTCATCCTTGCGATCAGAAGCTTGACCCATACCGTCTCGCAGTGTCTTGCCTCCTCCGAACTTGCACTCGTCGCCATAGACAGTCAAATCCTTCTCAACCTTCACCCACAGGTCAGTGGTTCCTAGCCGAACAAGGTCGCCAGTGGTGGGACCAAACATGCCGGTATAATCTGCACGAGCCATTGCCGCAACATCAATGTGGGCCAAGTCACCAGCTGGTTCCGGTACATGCGCAAACCCAGCTTCTTGAAGTTTCTTCACGATTTCCTCGGCGCGGGAGATGTCTACGGGACCAGTCGCAAGACCATTACCACCACGGATGACTTTATTGCCAGCAATCTCAAC
Organism: Cladophialophora exuberans; assembly: GCA_030068005.1. Classification (NCBI taxonomy): domain Eukaryota; kingdom Fungi; phylum Ascomycota; class Eurotiomycetes; order Chaetothyriales; family Herpotrichiellaceae; genus Cladophialophora; species Cladophialophora exuberans. The sequence goes on along the minus strand of JANSVK010000090.1, from coordinate 28,997 downwards.
CAGAGTGACCGTCTTGGTATCGCCTGGCTCAAAACGGACCGAAGTACCTGCTGGGATATCGAGACGGAAACCATATGCTCTTCCTCTGTCGAATTCAAGTTGAGGATTTGTTTCGATGAAGTGGTAATGCGAGCCGATCTGCAAAGGGAGAAAACATTTAGTTGCGCAGAATCAAAATCGACAGCGGAATGCATAGATACCTGGATTGGCCTGTCTCCTTTGCTGGTGACCTTCAGTTGAATCCTCTTCCGCCCTTCATTCAGCGTGATTTTGCCTTCTTTGACCGGGATCACGGCGCCAGGCATCTTCTTGGTCTCATACTCACTGGCCTCAGCTAGAGGGAAAGCATCTTTGGAGGGTACAGGAAGAAAACTGCCGTAAAGCGCCTTCTCGAGATCGCCATCATCAGAACTGATAGGGTGGTGAACAGTGACCAGGTAAGTACCGGTTTTGAAGGTGCCTTCGACTTGCAATTCGGTCAAAGTGGCGACTACAGAGGGAAGAACATGGCGACGACCAAGAAGGGTCTTGCCAATGGACATGAGGTCGGCAACTGTGTGGTTTCCATCGCGAATGAGCTGGAAGTAGGTTTCAGTTAGAAATGAGTCTGTCGCGAGTTTAGATCTTTCGCTGGGTTACCTCTTGCAAGTTGCTGGCAATGAGCGCCTGTAGATGTCAATTAGTAGGAACTTATCTCTGGCCCAACAGAATACGCTTACACAAGCCTCTGAGTGATTGAGCCTGACACCTCGTGCGAGTCTCCTTTGCGCCAGGAATCCCAGCTGAGATATAACGAGCTTATCGAGCTATTCCGGAGTCACGATCAGTACTCTTCGCGTGGTCATGAAATGAACAGACCTCTTTGGGAACGAGCTGCATCTTTGTTGGGCTCGATTGTCAATTCTGTGCGAGCTCCAACCTCGACTGAAGACAAGAGATTTTCTTCTGGCAGCAGTCGAGAAATGGACGTTGTTTATCTGTGATTCAATTCAGCCTATCACCACCGAGGGGTCGATGCGGGGCAAAGGAAGAGACGGAAGTGGCATGAGGCGAGCAAGATCTAGAAGCATCCTGGAGCATGTCGCTATCGATGAAGCTCAATACGAGGGCCTAAGGTTCCCCCACGCCGGCGCCAACATGGTCAGCCTCGGTGCGGGGAGGAAATCCCAGTCGGGAACATTGTTTTGAAGCTTGAATTTTAGACATTGGATTGATTTGGCTCATCAACATACTCGCATACCGAAGCATCGAGCTATATCTACCCTGTGCCTGGGTAGTGTGCCATCGTTATCAACATAAAAAGCAGAGTTCTTTCAACCTCGGAAACTCCAGACCGACACGAATTTGCACTTGTGAGAATAATCATAACCACGCACCCATAGAAAATCCCGCCTCCTCACACAATCAACATAATTACTCTTCCACACCTCATTTCTTGGATTTCTTTGTCTTCTCGGTCTTTGATGAAGACGCGGGAGCGGCGGCCTCCTTCTTGCTCTTCTTGGACTTCTTCTCCTTTTCTGGGGACTTGGCCTCAGCCTTGGGAGTTGGCTTCGGTGTAGGCTCAGCTTCCTTGGTCTTGCGACGCTTGGATTTGGGAGTTGGCTCTGGTGGGGGAGGTGCTTCTTCTTCCTCTTCGTCCTCTTCCGCAGCCTCCTCCTCCTCTTCAGTCTCAGCCTCGGCATCAATACCGGCAACATGTTCAGGAGCCTTGCCCATCTCAACAAGGCGTGCTGCAGTGTCATCGTCAGGAACTGGTTGACCAGCTTTATAAGCGGCCATCTTGACACGGTAAGCAGCCAAGTTCTTTTGGTACTTGTCATCCCAAATCTGTGAAAGAGTTAGACAAGAAGAAATGAAGGATGGGGTAGTACATACACTCTTCTCAGCAGGGCTCATCTCGGTCCATCTACGAGTACCCTCATCGGCAACCTCTTTTGGTTTGGCAGAATCACCAAGTTCCTTTGCAATGGTGGCACGAGCACTCTGCATGTAGAGAAAGTAGGGAGTCAAAGCACGCTTGGGTGCGTTTGGGTCATGAGGTGTCCGCTTGCGCTTCTTCTTTCCATCCACTTCCACCTCAACTGGGGCAGGAGGAGCATCGGCAGGACGACCGGTCAAGAGACCCGACTCAGTAAGAATGTTGGTCAAGTTGGAGTCGATGGGCGTCAAGCCTTGTTTGCCGGGAGCGAGGACAGTATTTGCATGCTGAATGTAGGCACGGGACAGGTCTTGGACAGAGTGTTGGAGGGTTGCGAGTGCAACAATGACCTGTCATGACTTGTAAGTAGCTGTCTGTGAATTCAAATTGTTCATGGTAATTTTTCTCGTGGAGAGCAGAGACATCATTCACGGAACCAACGAGCATGAGTCCATGGCTTTGGGCTGTTCAGGCTCAGAGTGAGGTGGACGTGGTTTGGGAGGTACAGGGAAGAGAGCATGGCATATGGGTGAGGCGTGAATGGGGCAGAGACGAGTGCGGCATGGGTGGCAATGGTGTTGATGTGGGTGAGAGACAGTGAGGTAGTGTTGTGGTAAGCGCGACGATGGGAGCCTCGTCGCGGGGTTGATGTTTGGAGGCGCGTCGGGGGGTTGATGAAAAACAGATACGAGAGTTTCACTCGACTTACCGAATCGCGAGTCCGCTGGAAATCAGCAATGTTAACCTGAGTCGTGGCAGACTCTGGGTCCTGTTGGGTCTTTTTGGCCATGGTGAACTAGCTATGCGCAGGTGGAAAGTGTGCAGTAATAGTTGTTGGTGGGAGCGTCACCTATGAGGCGACGGTAATAGAGGGTGCGAGGCTGTGGTTTAACTAAAAAATGGATGGCGAGTGGAGGAGTGAGTGAAGCCTGAGCTGTGGTGGAAGAAAGCGAAGGAAGAGAATTTCGGGCGTGGCTGGGGGAGCGGGCTGTTTAAGTGGGCGCTGAGAGGGAAGAGCTGCAGCTGGAGATCAACCCAAAAAATTGAATTGGAGGGGGAAAAAAAGCTGCTGCTGCACCGACACTGCAGGATCAGAACTGATCCAGCCACTGGGCACACTGGGCGTGCTCTCTGTTTTTTCGCTGTGAAGATGCCGGGAGCTTTTGTTTCGGCGTCCTTTAGGCTCCACTGTCGCCTGCCTCTTAGGCGCTAATTGAGCCTTCCATGCTTTTAATTGGATTGCTCCTGCAATATCCCGGTAGATGCCCTTACGCTGCAGTAGTATCATTCGCCTTTCTGCCAGAGGTCACCTACGGTTCTGCAACCTTTGGGCATGTTTACGCCGAACCTTGCCTGCTCGTTCTGCAGGCTAAAACAGCCTAGGCGGGCTCGTAAGAGTCCAGGCTGGTGCACCAGGCCCCCTTCAATCCGGCAGCAATAGGACTGCCAAATAGGGACAGATTACCTATGATCTGGCGATGCCACGCAGGTGAGAATGAATTGGCCTTCCTCGCCCTCTTCCAGGTTGGTGACTCGTCTCCCTGATGATTTCAGTGCTTCAATCTTTTAGCCTATCTACCAGGTAGTCTGACATCTGTGAATTGCCGCCCACTCCGTTACTCAACTCGCGCTTCTTGAGCTTCAGGCAAAGATTCTGATTGCAATGGATAGTGAGAGATGGGTGGTAGTCGCTGTTGCGCGCGAAAGATCCAAGTTTTTGTGTTTGTAACCCTCTTGTCCGTCAACGAAGGAAAGATTCAAATGTGAGCATCATTGACGGGAACACAAGCTGCTGGTAGGCGGGCGCCAACAAAATGGGGGATCACAGGAAGCTCCGGCAGCAGCAACAGTCCCAGTCAGACCACCTAGGGTGTCCCCAGCTTGTTCTGTTCTTCGGCTGCCCCACGAGAAAGCTGCATAAGCGCTTCTAGGCGGCCGGCTGCCTAGGAATTCATGTGTCAGACTAACAGTTTGGGAGGCCCTTGGGAGGAGAATTGCCCAGCCCAGAGCGCTGAGACCCCTTCGAGTTTTGGGTGACAATCACTGCTGACAGTTTCCAACCTGCTGCATTTCGACCCCCAAACTTTTAAGCACCCTTGGACCTATCAGCGCCTGACTTACAGAGGGGTCCCGGGTAGACGGGGGACAGAGACTCATAGCTGGTGCGATTGTCGCCATGCTTGTCTGACAGATGCCGATGCCAACGCGCATGTACCGATTTATATGTTGTAACTGGTAGACAGTATGTTGTATAGTCATTATATGGTTGAGATTGAGGTAAGTTTACTGCATATAAGTCCGCGTTGACGTGGGCACTTGCTCGAGAATCAATGCGATGGAATCTGCAAAGCAAGGCACGACCGACATTGCGGCGTTTGTGAATATGGATCAGGTCTGACTTGAACCGTAACCACTTACTTGTGACTCGGCGTCCCTGGCTGTTCGCCCACTTTGGCCTCCAGCACCTCTGGCTTTGAAGCGACCTCGGGAGCTTGCCACTGCGCCTGCCGACTTGGGGGAGATTAAGGATGCCTGCTCTGTCCCCTCCGAGGAAACCTTTGGCGACCTTCATGGGCATCCTTTTGGCATGTGCTCAATTTGGGCCGCTCGCTAGCTGCTCATTGCCGACACCCTCCCTCCTGAGTGTGCCCAAGAGTCTTCGGCGAGGTCGCCTTTGATCCCCTCACTCTCAGGCTCTCCCAGAAGAGGCGGCACTCAGCTAACCTTGGGTGTTTCTTCCGGCTCTTTCCCCTTCGCTGTTGTAACAGCCATCATCACCTAAACACTGGTAGGCTTTCTAGGCAAGCTTGCCTACTGTTCTTTTCCAAGGCTCCTCACTTGAGACTGGTACCTGCATACGTGCATTTGCCAGGTCTGTCTCTACCCACGTAAGCTTCAACTGTGCTTCCATTTGATCCCACAACGTCCGATCTTCGCACCTCTCAACTCCTGACCTAGATAAGTGCTAGGAGCGTTGAAATACTAGCAGGGTTCAAAGGCTCCAGGCCTTCCCTTGTAGGTCATCTATACCCTGTGCCTACAAGTCAATATTGGCAGCAGTCCTTGAAATCCAACACTCCCAACTGCAGGGATATTGTATAACATCTCAACTTCTCGGTGAGGATTCTCACCCGCTTATCTTAAGCGAATCTACACGCTTCATTCACGGAGCCTCTCGCAGCTAGGAGCATCTGGTACGCTCAAAAACCCCCAGAATCGTCTTCAAGTTGACCAAAATTGCTTTGCTTTAGACGTCCTTGATATGACCCCAAGATCGCAAATCAAATACACTCCTGATTGGGTTCACGTTGGCGCTCAAAGAGCATCAATATATCCCTTCGGTCTCTTGATGCTTTATACATTTCTGTTTCAACACTGGCGACTTTGAAAGCCTACCATGAAATCACTCCCGCTAGAATCGCGGCCCACGTCGATGCGAAAAAGCCATGTTGCATAGCATAGTGTTTCCATCTTCACATGGCGATATGGATGGGCTTTCGTTGATCCACGGCTTTAAAATTCCAATGGTATCAAGCCCCATGTATGTCTCATGCTCTCTATCCAACCCCAGAAGGGTAGCACTGATTGGGCTCCATTGGCTTCATACTATTCAACTCGGCACCCTCAAAAGGACTGGGATTCTAGCAGACATCATCGAGGGCCTGTCTCTTTCCCAGGTTCACCAGGTATGCAAGAAAAGGTATTCATTCTACCGTACGAGCATAAGCTCGCTCCGCATGCCCAGAAATCAAGCATAGATGAACCTATCGCCAGTGGTCTCAAATGCAAAAGCTTTACAGAAAACCCGCGAGGCTGTGGCTCTCAGTCGTTCAAGTTGACGAGCCTGCGCCCCTCCATGCCACTAATCCCGGATTAGCATACATGTGGCTGGCGTCTTTTACTCCCATTGGTTTGGAATTCGGACCGTACATTGAAAGCTACGAGCCCCTAGCCTGAACGGGCAATGTGAACACAGTGGACTAGGGCACTAGGTCGCTATTCTCTGGATGCTGTGGTCCATATTCGATGGCTTTGGCGGCCCCCGTTTTCAGAGAATGAGGGCACGTTTTGTTGTGTTAACATTATGGTCTGTTTAGCGTCTCTGCCAGCGTATAGAACTCTTGTATTGATCACTAATTTTCACCTGCATACGTACCTTTATTCCAGGGAGCATGAAGCGCTCCAAGCTGGACCCTGGAAGCATGGACAATTCGTGAGCATCTGAGCTAGCTGCCACGAGTTGGATATTGCCTTCGCGCATTCAAACCCTGTCTCTATGTAAATGTAGCTCTACATGAAAGCCTTTGCAGAGCAAGCATCGCAGTGTTTCGCAAGCCAACTACTGACGGCCAAAGTCCAACCCCGCGAATGCTAACTTCAGCGCCTGAGCAGCTTTGAGGATGTAAATCCTGCTGTGCGTTCTTGTGACACACTAAGAACAGGAAGGGAAAGCCAGCCTGATAAAATAAATGGTAAGATGCATGTGCCCAGCTCCTACAACCTTCGTGTGCTTAGTATGCCTAGCTCGAAGGTGCGATTTTAATAATCCTTATTTCGTTTCCAGGCCAAACTAATGTTAAACGTTCTTCGACTCTGCGGTCATTAAGAACGGCGGGCCTCCCCTTCTCAAGACATCCTTCCCGCTTGTGTCCAGCCAAGTTGAGTGAAAATTCTTGGAGATTTTCTATATGTACAATCTAAGTAAGTTCGACTGTTGTACATCATTGTCTTTTCGTCTGAAACGATTGGCTTGCCGCCATCTTTTTTCAACCGGGCTTTTCTTAGGTAGGTCCTTTCGAGCTCGGGCTCTTTCTCTAAAACTTGAATACCTGTTCCTTGGTGTATCCTAATTCCTTCAAGATACCAGTCAACTCGCCCTGATCCTGGGGACTGACCTTGGGTCCACTGATGGCCTTGTAAATTCCCGGCGGCCCACAGACGAAGATCTTGATATTGGGACTCTTCGGGTCGGGAATCACTTCTTTGAGCAACTCCTTGGTGATGAATCCCTTGCCGTATTTCCAGCTGTCGGGCGGGCTGTCCAAGGTATAGAAGCACTTCAGCCGCTGGGGATTTTCGTTCTCCAGAGCTGCAAGCTCGGATTTCAGGAGGATGTCTTCCTCCTTAATGTTGCCGAAGATGAGTGATACCTTGGTCTTGTCATCGGGGTTCTTCATGATCGCACGGATCAGCTGGTACATCGGCGTGATGCCAGTACCGCCAGCGATTAAAGTGATGTGGTCATGTTTGTTCGCTGACCATGGGTACTTCGGGATGGGACCCTTGAAAGACAAGGTTTCACCCTCTTTCATGCTGTGGATGTGCTCAGTCATGGGTCCATTGGGATACACTTTGACAAGGAGCTCAACGAAGCCGCGGTCGTCTGTGAGGAAAAGTATTAGGATCAGGCAGGCGATCGAATGGGTCAGTCATTGCTTACCTTCATCGTTGATAGGTGTATATGGTCTGATGACGGGCTTTTCTGCACCTTCGGGCTTGAACTTTGTGATGATGGCGGCTGTGTTTCTTTGTCAGCGGGTTCTTCCTCTTCCTTTTATGTATACATGGCTCTTTCACTTACAAGCGACATTCAACCCACTGACGTGATCATCTTCTGGCAGCGCAAACTTGAATCTTTTCGTGTTGTGGTTGTAGTCAATGATCTCTTTTAGCTTCAGGTCCACGAAGCCTTGTTCGCCTCCGGTAAAGGTCTTGGTGGCTGGTGCTGCTTCTTGCGCTGGCTTGCTGGTGTCTTTGGGCACGCCCTCTGCTTTCGCGGTCTTGCCAGAAGATCCGAGGAAGTTGTACCCGATGATACCTGCGCCAAGAGCAGCAGCTCCGACAATGTAAGGTGTCGAAGAGGAGCGAGGAGGTTGAGCTTCGCTGGCGTAGCCACGGACGCTCTAGAGCAACGATAATCAGTTACATCGGTCAGCTAGGTGAGAAGCGTCTTCAATGCCCGCGATTGGTATCTTCGGGCTCATGAACGACAGACTGTACTTACTTGGCGCATAGGCCCGCAGGCTCTTAGAACTGACCTCGCAAGCATTTTGATACAAAAGGACCAAGGACGAAGCTGATTTGGAAGCTGACTGGAACTTGAAGGCGGAGGAATTTATTTCGATGTGAGATCAACTCGGAGACCAAATGCGGATTGCGTCAGTTGCATTGAGAAGCTCGTTTGGTGCTTGTCCCGGGGAGCCTCAGGAGCCAATCAAGCCCATCAAGTCCATCAAGCTTGCACCATCGGAGCTTCGCCAGTTCCGAACTGCATGGGACTTCGTCCACGTCAACTACCAAATCAGTAGCATAAGTATATCTCATCTATTCATCCTATAATTCAGGCTCAACTTGATCATGGCCCATGCGGCCAGTACTTCTCAGAGGCATGGCATCCCATTCACTATTATCTCCGCTGAATAGAGCCAGTCTTGCCGCATTGTATGCTTCAATTCTTGCCTGCTTTCGGGAACCGCCTTGGTCGGCGCGTCCATCTCTCGAATCGTTGATCGTGGCCCCATCTTCTCTGTGATCTGGATGCTCTTTAGGCTGACTATCGAAAACAGACGACGAGAGAAACTGATAATCATAATTGTCATATAAATCTCCCTGGTTCGAGCTACCGTCGCCCCGATGAGAATCTTTCTGCCCCTCGTCACCCTGCTGCTCTGGGGCAGACTGAGCCGTTTCCTCCTGGAAGACTTGATAGGGCAGCTGAGCGTCTCCTGGCTCGATCACATTCAATGGCGATGTGAAAACGACGGCGCTGGATGGGTCAATGTTCTGAGAAGCCGTCATTTGTGTCTCTTCGTCATCGTCTCGTTTCCTTTTACCCCCAGCGCTGTTCCTTGGGCCCGCTCGATCTTCAAACTCGGTAACCAGGGTTCGCGTCTCTTGGTCAAAGTGAAAGATTTGTTCTGTGCAAAGATCCCCAAAAAGCGTCTGCATACTGACTTCTTCTGACCATGTTTCCAAAGATACAGCACATGGGCAAATATCCTTCGGCCGCAACCGACCCACGAGATGACGCAGCTCATTATACGAAGAGTGACGGGAGTACGGAAAATGAATCCTATCGCCCAAGAAGCCTTGAGATTTTGATTGTCCGTTGGAAGACGCATCATGCTGAATTGGAGGATTTGTTTGCTTCAGCCTCCAAGAAAGTAGCGTAATCAAGTCTTCCAACTTGATCGTGCCGTCTTCTTCGACCTTTACTTCATCAGGACTCTCAAGTGCCAGGGCCAGATCTTGCGTCGGACCAAACCGCCCTCGCCAATGGTCCAATTTCGACTGTGTTGCTTCCTCGTCAGCTAAAGATGCAGAAAGGGTCAATAGCTGCTCCAGTGTAGCAGTGTCTTCCAGCTTGACCTGCGCCGTTGGATAGAGATCTCTCCACCCACCACCTGCCCCAAGTTCCCTGATCTCTGTGCCATCTTTAAGTCTAGAAATAATAGGGCTGATCCAGACAACGTTCTTGTTCTTTTTGATCTCGGAATGGCACGACAAACCTGGCTCGCAGCTGTGTATACGGGCGGTCTGGTCCAGGGTCAGACAACCAGGATGCTGACTATTGCCCACCGTGAAACCGGTGAGGGCAGAATTGTCGTCTCCATCCTCGTCCTGAAAGATACGGAGCTGGTACCTGTTTACATGTATGGGTGTCTGGAGGAAATTGGACAAGGCAATCCAGACGTTCTCATAGCCCAATGTCCAGGCTCTGAAATAAAAGATGGTGTCTGAAGAACACTGATCTACCTTTTCGAGAAGCTCCTTCAAGCCTTCCGCTTGTGAGGGAAACTCTCGATATGGCTCCTCGTGAGTAGCAAAGGTAGTATCGAGGTAAACACAGTCGAGCCGCTTCAAGCCACATGTAAAGGGAAAAAGTACGGGGTTCTGGACGATAGAATTTACCCACCATGATTCAGCTCTGATATCCCCTGTGTAGACAATGGCTTTGGCGTCCCCCTGGATGAGAAACATGACTGCACCAGGGCAATGATTGGCATCAAGCATTGTAACTTGAATTGTGGACTTTGGACCAAGCTCAATGACTGTGGCCGTACTCATTGGGAGCGCTCTCAAGATGGTCTTGAGATGGCGATAGTGCTGCTTTCGTGCCTCCAAGATACCCTTGGCGAAGTTGATACGATGGGGATACCTTTCCATCTTGAGTAATATACGCCTCGTGGTCGCCGAGCAATATACGAACGGCATTTTGACGGACTCCAGTCCGAGCAAATGGTCGCTATGTACATGGCTGAGAAACAGGGCGGCAGGACGCGGCTTGTCTGGATGATGCCTAAAGTAGTCGATTCTGATGCTTGGAAACTCCTTGACGATGCCGTTGAATGTGGACATGACGACGAATTGACCCCTATCCGCAGCAGCCCTGGCCTAGCTCTTGAAGGATGTAATGCAAACCTGCGAGGCTGCAATATCTGCATGAACCCCACAACATCAGCATGGGTTAGCCTGGTGGTCGTATCCGCGTGGTGGCTTGAGACAGGCGACCAGTCAAGAGGCCACCTGGGAGGGATACCGGCCAACAAAAGGCATGACCTGCAGGGACTTCTGGACTCGGAGTTTCAACCTGGGGGGCCTATGCAACCCTGTCGTATCGGAGTCAGAGGCGTAGAGGATTGGTAAAAGCGACAGCCACGCAGACCGCAGAGGCGCAACAGGCAGTCGCTTAGCTACCGTTTGACCAACAATCAAGTCGAAGCATGGGTTGGACGGGCTGACCTGACCACCTGACGGCGAGGGAAAAATCTTGAGTTGTGGAGGAGACCGGATATGATCCACAGGTTGGTGGGAGGCAGACCTAATGCTAGTCAGCAAAGGCGGTTTTAGATAGTTAGCTGAAGCGGGATCGATTATGAGTTGGCACTGGCAGGTCCAGTTGAAGATGAAGAAGCAGCTCCAAGATCAAGGGAAGAGAGGCCAACGGCGGGAGCTTGCCAACGCACAAAGTTCCTCGTTGATGATAACAAGCGTACTTGATTTAATTTCAGCTGTTCTCGCCTTCAAACCGAATTTATCAACCAGGTGACGCTCCCGTCTCTCGCCTGCAACGGCTGTGTCAGTTGACGCCTGGACCTGATCCGCATTCAGCTAACCATCATCAGCGACGAGTCAGAGGCATTTTTAACCCGAACACGACGCTTAAAAGGTACCTGGAGCTAAAACCCTAGGGTTACTTTATCCCTGTCGTTCTACTTCGGGGTGCCGCCGCCTACGAGAACCAGAACCCATCGGACTTACATCGAACTCAACTGGATCGGGGGCTACTTGTACACGCCTCAACACCCTGCTCTTCTCACCACCTCCCTCCTGAGACCCAGCTTCTACTCACCCACATATCGGAATTTACAGAGCCTGACCATTCCGCATTGCAATCCAACCCCTCCAGATTTCTCCATTCGACCTCCTACGTCTGCCTGCATTCCGTTCAAGAGCCCCGAGATCCAACCACATAAGAGCTGTAGATCGTCGGTAGCCGATCATCCCAACGACCGACCTGCGTTTCTGCGAAGAGACTTTTCTACCCGAGATTGTCCTGGAAAAAACAGAGCGGAAGAAAATTTGTACCGGCCAACCTGCACCTCCTAGGACTGATTTGAAGAGCGAGAAAACCACCCAGGCTGGGTACACAACACACTCACTATGAGGAAACCAGGCATTCCCGATTTAATCTACCAGAAGACCTTCCCCAAGCCAAAGCAGGGTGATCCTGCCTCCTTTTACGCACATATTCAACGACACATTGTGAGCGAAGTTCGTGTTGAAGTTCAGAATTTCTATGGCGCCCTTGATACCCTGGAAGCACAATACCCCGGTCTAGACTACTCGTGGGGACCTCATCGTCGACGACTCTCAAGATATCCGTGGCATAGGCGCCTGTTCAGGGTGTTCGACGAACTGGGACTTACCAACAATGAGATTCTGAATCTGTGTCAATGGGAGGGAACAAGAGCGGCGAAGGAACGATATGAACGTGAAGCAGGTGTGCAGGTCAAGACAACTACAGCCGATGATGTTGTAGCAGCGCCGATCGGGAATGGTCCTAGGGCAGTTTTCGGAGATCCTTCTCTTCCAGCAACCATCAGTCCGGCAGCGTCGAGCGATGAAACACTGGTAGCAACCCCTGGGAAAGAGGAAGACAAAACAGGAGACGTGGACACCCCGCTGACAACACCAGAGGACGATTTCATTGATCTTCTTCGTGATGCGATGGAATCTCGACTTCGAGGTGATCCTTCAGCCATCAGTCAAGCATGGGAGCAATGGCTTAAGGACACTCTGGAGCGTTACGACGAGGCTGATATTGATTCAGTCATGGCAGCAATCCGTGATTTGGAACCCGAGACCCTCAGAGCCATTCAACAAGCGACGGAGGGAGACGATGGGTTGTCTCGGTCGCCTACACCACAGTCTTCAGCTGCCCAATCTTACAATGAAGGTGCCTCTCTCGGCCGGATAGAGACCGATGGTTCTCGGTCGGCCACTGGAAACAATACAATGTCACACTTTCTACGGAGATCACAGACCGAAGCGGCGAGATGAGAAGCGTCTCTGCGAAACCAAATTGCTTTTATTTTCCTTGTCATTTTATTGAGCTCCCTAGGTAGAGCTTTGAGGAACGGCTTTATTCGAGTATTATTTGGGAGGCATCTTTGGATTTTTTCAGCATCAAGTATCAAAAGTTTGATTTGGGAGACAACCCAGCATGGCGCTTTGTTCTTTTTTGGGAGGGTTGCGGCTGATGGTCTCCGGTTTCTATCCCGGCGTTCGGAACTTTTGAACAGGATGGCTCTGCTGAAGTACAACGGTTTTGCTTGTAATGGTGCTCCCTACTGCTTCATGGCTCAAGTACCAAGAAAGTGGAATATATCGGAGTAAACAATTGGGCTGGGTTGGACTGGGTATTGAGACTGGAATTGAATTACGCCGCATGAGCAGAATTTGTCTTTTGGGGCACTGGGACTGAAGGGAAGGGGAATGCGGAAGTACCCTGGTAGACATAGTGTCAGCAAACAAGAATATCAAAATGGATTTGATCTTTCAAGAAGGTTCTTTTCTCACTGGTAGCACGGGGAACGAGATCCAACCATCCTTTTTACTTCATGCATCCAGTACATACTACTAGTATACACACATCCGCCCCAGTCTCCCTACCCTAACCCGCCGTATTCTTCTTCACCACCCCCCTCGCAAACTCGCCAAACGTCAACCCCGTACTCAGATCCACTACCTCATCCAGATTCGGCTGTGTGAAGACGGCCAACGTATTTCTCGCGATCCTCTTTCCCTCCACCCCCGCCGCCGTACCGTCCACGCCGCGAACGAAATGCGGCACGGCCTTGAATCGTCCGCCCGTGATTAATTCCAGTGCTTCGCCGGTCTGGAATGCTAGCGCGGAGCGTGGGATGCTGACTTTGTGGATTTGCTGCGAGCGCGAGAGGATGTATAGGCCAGAGGAGGGGTCCGGGCTCGTGGGGAGTTCGGAGAGGGATGGTGAAGAGGAGGATGAGGTGGTGGTGGTTTGGGACAGGGTTTCGTCCAGAAACATCGCCGATGTGAGACCGGTGAGGCAGCCGTGGTCGAGGTGTGTGGTGCACCAGGAATCGTCGATTTCGTTTTCGGCGCCGGGTTTCGTGGAGCCAATGCTGCCGTTGATGGTCGGCTTGGTTTCTTCTGATGGGAAGTAGTGTAACAGCCGGGCTTTGGTGGTCTCGCTCTCCCGTACCATGCGCTCGAGATAGCCGCTCTCGTACCCTGCGATCTCGCTCTGCGCGTAGAGATCACATGCCTTTGCGACCAAGACGGCCGTGTCGATGATCACCTTGATCAGCTCCTGCGCGTCGGTCTTGAAATCTGGTATAGTACCTCCACCTCCTCCATCATGATTCTCTGCACTCGAATCCTCCGGCGGCCACACATTCGGCGCCGTATATTCATCGAAGCCTGGAAACTTTTTCCCGTCCGCACCCTCGAGGTTCGCGTCCTTGTAGAACGCGCAGTTGATGTAGTAGCTCCCCTTGGCGGTGTCGACCACACCGGGCCGCAGTGTCTCCACGCCATGCGACCAGCCCACGAGATACTTGGCATCGGGTTTTGTCAGGGTCTTCAGCGTAGATGGAGGGAGGTGCGCTAGGCGCGAGGCATTTGCGAGGACTTTTTCACGTAGAGATGCGAAGGTAGAGGGTAGGTCGGTCACGACGAGGATGCCGAGCGAGTCGGGCCCGAAGGCGGAGAGGAGGGTTGAGAAGGGGACGGTGTTGGCCTGTAGGTCGTGAAGCGAGACGGTCACGGGCGTGGCGTGTGTGAATTTCATGGCCGCGGCTTAAGGGGTGAAGAGATGAGATGAGGAAGATAGAATCGATTGATTCCAGGTCGCGTTGTAGAGAAATAGTGGCAGCAGTCAAGAGAATCTTTGAAAATAGTGTGTCGCCTCAGGAGACCTCTTCTCCTGGTGACTTCAAGTCCACAGTCCTCCTACTTCACTTACCTGCGCAGACTCCCTCAGTAACATTGCTTTTTCCCTCGTGTCGTTTCGAAGGAAAATGCAACATTGTTTACCAAGTTTCTACCCCACAGTGGCATGCGATAAATCGTGGCGGGGACTGTGAGGGCGCGGTTATCGATGGCTTAAAAGCCTTTCGGCGAGCTCCGATTCTACCTACGTTGGAGTATATAACATCGAGTATAAATACGGCGAGGCGGTAACGCGGACACGTAGAAATACCTTTCTCTTCTTCCCCATGTCACACACATCACGTCCACCGATTCTAGCGAGTGATCGCGTAGTTTCACTACAATCCGGGCGAATATAACATCTTTGAGGACAGGTTTTGGAAAAAAGCCCTCCTTTGACGCGCGTTCGGAAGCCCCGACAATTTCTAGCTGGACCGATGAGCTCGGCAGGAAATGCGAGCAAATTCCACTACACATCAAGCAGAATGAGATCTGATCGGTGCACATTGGAGCTCTGTCCGACTATGCAACTGTTAAAACTAGGGTCGTGGACCTCAGGTAATATGCATTCGAGGTTTGGAGCTCGCGGCGACTTGCTCGGGAGGGCAATTGTCGACGACCGGTGATATCGGCGACGTTTTCCGGGCCGTTGACAAAACCCGCTGAGGGTTGAGTCGGCAAGAGAAACGGCGATGATGTTAGTGGCTTAGTCTGTTTGCTCGGAAAGAGGTGAGTCTCCGTGGTGCCATTTTTTGATTGAGATATCAGTACTGGTACTTCTGCAGAGCTACCGTGGCGCTCGCATGTGCAACTTGAATGAGCGGATACCTGCTCGCCCTCTCTTGCACTTCTTGGTAAGTGCTTGGCTTAGGCTGACGAGGTCAGTAAGGCTCTATCTCCTCCGTGTCCCTGGAACGAGGCTCCAGACCTGCGAACCTACGAGTACTGGTACTCTTTATCAGGTCCTTCCCTTTTGAGGGGACGCAAGATCCAGCGCTGGAGCATTGAGTTTGTGTCCACAAGTTCCGGATTTTCCGCTCGAGCTTTTCTACTGCCGAAAAACATTCGGACTTACCTGGTGTAGGAACCTTGCCGTCTCTGCTTTCGTAAGGCATTTTTAATTGCGCCGCGACGCCGCCCTTCGAGCAGCTCCAAGCAACTTTACACGCTATGTATCCAACCCGAATAAATACCATGGCTTTAGCCACCATCCCATTTTATCAGGTCGACGTTCTCCCTCACCCCCCCCAGCTGACCCAGATTGCTATCAAGTCCTCGCCATGGAAACCTACCTCCAGTACCGTCGAATAGGCCGCACGATCGAAAAGCAACTACAGTCTTCTGATGTCGAATCTGCACGCGACCTACCATGCCTATCGCGCCAGAAAACCAGAATTGTCAATCAACGGCCAGTCCTCATCGTCGAATGGGACGGTCCAGACGATCCACTGAATCCCCGAAATTGGCCTCTTTTTCGTCGCGTCTATGCTACCTTGATCATATCTGCCATCGCTTTCATGGTCGGTGCTGCGGCCCCAATTGACGCAGCCGTGTTACCCCAAGCTGCGAGAGACCTCGGTGTCAGTGAAGTCACAGAGACACTGGCCGTGGGCATCTTCCTCATCGGCTTCGGGGCCGGAGCACTGGTCGCCGGTCCATTCTCCGAGGTCCTGGGCAGGAGTGGTACATACATTGTCTCCCTCGTTTTCATGTGTATTTGGCTCATGGCGTCTGCCCTGGCACCAAATATCGGCGCGCAAATCGTGTTTCGGTTTCTGGCAGGCTTCAGCGGTGCATCTCCCCTCGTCTGCGCCGGAGGATCCGTGTCGGATATGTTCACACCTCTCGAGAAAACGTACATGTTTCCCATCTTCGCGATCGGAGGCTTTCTCGGTCCACCACTTGGCCCTGTGATGGGCGCCTGGGTCCCGGAGTCGCCCTACCTTCATACCTGGAGATGGACCGAGTGGATTGCGTTGTTCACCGCCGCAGTTGTCCTGATCTTGGCTTTTTGCTTCCAGCCCGAGACGTTTCCGCCGCTTTTGTTGAGTTGGAAAGCAAAGCACCTGCGCAGGATCACTGGCGATGCGCGCTACTACGCCGAACACGAAATCGAGCGTGTTTCACTTTCGACGCGACTTAAGGTTGCTTTGCCCCGGCCGTTTATCATGGCCTTTACCGAACCGGTGATTTTTTGTATCACCCTCTACATGTCGGTGTTGTATATTATTCTCTTCACCTTTTTTGACGGATATGATTTCATCTTCCGAGAGACATACAGTATTTCCCAGGGTCTGTCGAACACGATCTTTGTCGGGATAGCAATCGGCGTATGTCTAGGCGGAGCGGGATGGCTACCTTGGATGTACAAAAAAACCGTCCGATTTCAAGAAAGGGCCGAAGCGCAGGGCCAAAAGCATTTCGATCCGGAAATTCGATTGTGGTTCGCCATGCTCGGCGGCGCTCCTGCCATCCCCATCTCGCTGTTGTGGATGGGTTGGACGGCGTACCCTAGCGTGTCGATCTGGTCTCCGATCCTCGCGTCGGTGCTTTTCGGCTACGGCACCATCTTGATCTTCATCAGTTCTTACATGTACATCATCGACAGTTATGAGATTTACGCTGCCAGTGCGTTGACGTTCGCCACGTTGGCGAGATATATCATTGCGGGAGGCATGACGGTCGTGGGGGTCCCGTTCTACAGGAATGTCGGTGTGCATTGGACATGTACCATTTTGGCCGCGCTGAGTGCCTTGCTGGCGCCCATGCCGTACGTGTTTTACAAGTATGGGTATCTGCTGAGGAAGAAGAGTCGCTTTGCGGTGAGTTGGTCCGCAGACTCGGAGGATAAGAGCGTGCCAGTCGGTAACGAGTCTCCTGATTCTGCGTCCACGACTATGACGCCGGCGATGAGCAAAGAACTTGAGGGCGCGCCGGCTACTGGAGGGGAGAGCTGAGCGGGTTATAGTAATTTTATGTGCCACTGGATCACAAGCCCGAGTGCTCAATGTTTCAAATTCTCATTTCTTTTTCGTACAGTCATGCTGAGCCACCATTAGGGCAAAAAGGAAATCTAAATGTACACGCTAAATAGGTTCCTGTGACCTAAGATTAAATCAATCACTTTTCGCTGCTCAATTATCTCCCCCTACCCCCATATGTTTCCCCAAGGTACAAGTCCAAATCGTCTTGATAACAGCTCTTCGAAGATGTTGAGTATGATTCCTCTCCATACCTCCGAGGTCGAGAACCGTCACCTATCGAAACTTCCTCCCTTGTCTGCTGTGGCGAATAGTAATCGTTAGAAACCTGTGCCTGCTGCTGTCTTAATGGAGCCGGCTCTGGTTGTGAGGGAGCTCGAATGTTCCTGTTTTGACAAATTTCCTCGGTCCCTTCATCTGCCTCGAACAGGGTACTGGCACCCAGAAAACTGCATCGGTTCCAGTATTGATCGTTCCTGGTGTTCCGATCCATAGGTCCACCACGTCGGACTGGCCGGAGAAGTCGAGCGGCTGAGGAGCACCTCGCACAGTATTTGCCGGCAGATCCAAATGTCGGTCTGCTGGGTCCTGGGCGAGGGTGGAGAACAGCGATGCTATTGAAGAAGCATGGGCAGGTGTGCCATGTCGTGCGTTTGTAGAGTTTTAGAGACGGCAAGGCGAGCGGCTTTGGTTGCTGGACGTTGGGAGGAGCGGCTGGAGATCGGTAGGGTCGTTTGGACAGGTAGGAGAATAGAATCTTTGCATCTGTCGACGAGGGTGCCGGGGGAGCATTCTGAGTGGCAGCAGAGTCTGCGGCTGTAATGGAGTGCAGGACGAATGGACACAGAGGGATCAATAGATTACACATGGTGGGAGCGACTGTGGCAGGAAGGCTGAGGTGGGTGTAAGGAAATGCGTAAACGTCTTCCTAGCAGGGCAAAATTGGAATTGGAATTGGAATTGGACCGAGAGATGGGGTCATGAATGAAAGATGATCATGGTTTTTTGCGAAAGCGACGACGAGGTGTTACTTACTTTTCTTCACATCCGTGCACCTGAACCCAGGCAGAAGTTGAATGTCATGAGGCACAGAGCAAGCACTTTGGCAAAGGGACCGCACTGGTGAAGGCGAACCGGTGCAAGCCAAAGATCCCAACGGCAGAGCTGCTTATTGGTCAATACTGGCAGGGCGAGGCGGACGGATGCCTGAACTCTTGGTTGTAAAAGTCTTGACTTGAATTCGTCGGGTCAGTTTTCAGCCTCACAAAGCCCTGCACCGAAACCATGCTGTGACGATCGTGGCTCTGTTGGTCCGAATCCGAGCGTTGTAGCTGGGATGGGAGTGGAAGATGCTCAGGGCTCAAGCTGGGACTGCAGTAGGCATGGTGTAGGTGAGGCGGCTTGATCAGTCTCGCTCGTGTCTCTTTGTGTCTCTCTGTGTCTGGCTGAGTCACCCACAATGCCATGACAGGTCGACTTGCATTGCCCACGTGAGATGAAATTCTGTAGGAGATCGATGGCAAATCAATTATGCATGCAGCCATGATGAGGTCAAGAGTTGATGGTCAGGTGAGACTCGTGAGATGAGTACAAAAAGAGAGAAAAGGCGTGGGTAGCTCGGGTGGTTGCAAATCCAGTTAATGCCCCGCGGGAGATGCCGATGATACTCCGCCTATTTTTAAGCAATTCTAGCAATACGAGCGCACGAGAGGGGCCCCCCGAGTGCCTATTGTTCCTACCCTATCAAGCCTGTTTACTTACCTAGGTTTACCTTGCCAGATTCCCCATCGTATTTCGTCCCTTTCAAGTTCTTTTGTACTGCCAGTGCAAATTGCCTCTTGTTTGATCGCTTCTTCGCTTCCTCGTTTGCTCCGATCCTGCAGGAACGAAATTGGACAGCTGCTATCCACCTCTCGCAATCAGCTGTTACCCCTCGGTCGCTTGGCGGTAGCTCTCATGCACAATGCAAGCCAGGATCTTCGGTTAGATTACGAGCATCTCCGGCTTTCCACCAATACGAGCCTCAACACAGCAGCCTCTGCTTCTAGAATACAGAGAAATAGGCAGGCGTCATGGGAAAGGTGGAAAGACAGACAAGCATCGATTGCCACTGCTTTCCTCCCCCTCGTAGCTTATCTTTCTGACCCGGCTCCACCGATCTGCTTCTCATCTTCTGCTTCCACCAACAGCTGATGGCAAGTCTATGCTCAATCTAGAAGCTCTCAATGATGATCCAATCCAATCCCCAGAACTCTCTGCCTCGGTCCCTTCGACGCCTTCCTATCCATGAGAAAGCTTCCACCCTAATGCAAGGGCTAACGATCCTTGAAGCTCTCAATACGACCTCAGGCTTGTTTATCTCCAGATGGAACCCTGTCACTTACTGGTCACTTTCATGATGACGAGGAGACTCGGATAGGTCTCGCATGCCTCGCATTCAAGACCGAGCTATATAGCTAGATAGGAAACTGCCCACCTGCACACGATACAGCATCACCACCACTTCTCCCCGCGTCCTTCGTTCTTGGTCGTTGCGAACATGGCTCCTCTTCAAACGCCCACCATGTTCACAGCAGCTCTGTCGTTATTGAGCTGCTTTCAACCTTCGCTTGTCTCTGCTGGTCCTGTTGTTCGACGCTCTGATATTGCCGTCAAGGACTTTCATCCTGCTCCCCGAGCATGGGCCAATCTGGGTCCGGCTCCCGCTGAACACACCATTCATTTGACCATCGGACTGTCGCAAAGCCGCTTCAAAGAACTTGAGCGCCATCTTTATGAAAGTGAGACTGTCCCAAATGAGACAAAGGCTACAAAATGCTGACAAGGTCAAGTTTCGGACCCTGCCCATGCGCGCTATCGCCAACATCTGACAGCCGACGAGGTCAACGACCTTGTCAAGCCATCATCCGAGGCATACAATGCTGTCCATGAATGGCTTGAGGAATATGAGGTCGACCTCGATCAGCTTACCTACAGCCCGGCTAAGGACTGGATCTCCGTTCCCTTGCCAGTGTCCAAAATAGAAGACATGCTGAACACCGAATACGCCGTGTGGGAACATGGAGACGGCTCTACTGTTGTGCGAACCGAGGGCTATTCTCTTCCTCACTATGTCCACAAGCACATTAGCACCATCCAGCCAACAAACTCATGGGCACGACTTGATGGAGACAAAAAGCCGAGATCAGAAATTAGAAAGCGTTCCCTTGTCCAGAAGCGCACCTCTCATGCCCTGGTGGCGGCTGACTCCTGGGAACCGCCCTCTTCAATCCCGTTGCCCGCGAACTCTACGGTTTATGGTGTATGCAACTTCACTCACGTCACTCCCGACTGCGTGCGCACTCTGTACGGTTCCATAGACTACGAAGTCAAAGCCGCCGGAGTCAACAAGATGGCTCACACAAATTACCTGGAGGAAGCCACCAATCGTTCTGACATCCACCAATTCTTGTCATTGTACAGACCAGAGATCGCCGGATATGCCTACGAGTTTGAGGCCGTCTCCATTGCTGGTGGTGTCCTCGACAACGGCACCAACGTTGCTGGCAATGACCCGCCCCTGGACAGAGAAGCAAATCTGGACGCGGAGTACATGATTTCAATCGGCTATCCCACACCGCTCACTGCCTATCACACAGGCGGAAGAACTCCCGACTTTATCCCTGACCTAAACACACCTGACAATTCCGATGAGCCTTATTTGGTTTGGGCAAACTATATGGCCGGATTGCCAGATGATCAAATTCCCCAAGTCATTTCCACCTCATACGGTGACGATGAGCAGACCGTCAGCAAATCCTACTCCGACGCGGTCTGCAGTCAATTCGCACAACTAGGGGCAAGAGGCGTTACCCTGTTTTTCTCCAGTGGAGATTTTGGTGTTGGCTCTGACGAGACTTGTATCAGCAACGTTGATAACACTACAGCCATGTTTATCCCGAGTTTCCCAGCAAACTGTCCTTATGTCACTGTAGTGGGTGCCACCACTGGCTGTGAGTTTCTCCCGGTTCATTCCACCATTCCGCACAGTATTGACAATGAAACAGATCCCGAGTCCGCTGCCTGGCGAAAATTGTCCTCTGGTGCATACTTCACCAGTGGAGCAGGTTTCTCGAACTATATTGCCCAACCGTCGTATCAAGCTGAGGTGGTCGACAAATACGTCGCTGGCCTTGATGGTCTCTACGATGGTCTCTACAACAAATCTGGTATGTTTTTGTTTTGAGAATACCAGCAACATAGCTGACATTATTCAGGTCGTGCATACCCGGATATTAGTGCAATCGGACAGGTCTTCCCTGTCATCTGGAATGGCAGCACGTTGAACTTAGTGGGCACATCTGGTTCCTCGCCTATCGCTGCCGCTATTTTCGCTTTGCTCAATGATGCATTGATCGCAGCAGGAAAGCCTCCTGTGGGTTTTATCAACCCATGGCTGTATAAGTACGGCCACGTTTTGTTCACAGATGTCACGAATGGTAGCTCTAATGGTTGCAACACGAGCGGCTTTCCTGCTACAGAGGGATGGGACGCTGTGACGGGCTTTGGCACACCATACCTGCCTAAGCTTCTCGAATCTTTTGGTGTGAAGTAAGGAAAAGCTTCCCATTATTTTATGGTATAGGTCTGTACATAGTTGCTTACGATTGAGAAGGACCGCGGACGCGGTAATGAAGAATGAACATAACGCCATCTCACACTTTTTGTCATGGCCTTTAATTCTTGCGACTACCATAACGATGATGATGTCTTGCTATTTTTACCATAATGTTGTATAAGGTATAATCTCAAGCGAAGATTTGAGCGCCATAGAAGAACTGGGTGGCAATGCAGGCGCACAGGAAGAAAAAAAAAAGGTCATGAGACAAAAACCATTCGATACTCCTCGCGGAGTACCAGGAGAAAACCCTCGCCGGGAGGATTTTTTGTAGTCTCTGAAATGTTACAGGTCACAGCCCATTTTTAAGATCTCTCTACCATTTTCTCTCCCGTCAAGAGAGAGTGCAGATACTGGAAGATCCGGGATGATGTTAAGACGAGCCAAAGCTGACCGCCAGAATCCCTCGCGGAATTTTTGCTGAAATTTCGGTGGATTAAGATTATATTCTTGTTGATTGTTGGAGTTGGTAGTGGTAAGGGAGTCACCCAGAGTCAAGTTAATGGTGAGGCAATGATGGACTGGGAGAGCGCGACGCGTCTAGTGGAGGAAGACACGTAATCACGTGTCGCTCCCAATTGTATCTTCTCTCGTCTCGCGTAATGTATCGGCAGAGCTGAGTATCACATCGGGTCTGCTTGGCCAGTCTACTCCTGCTAAGCCAGTGAACCATGCCCGAGCCTCAAAATGTATTGCTCCTACAGAAGGTAAGACGAATGAGATGATAATAATGAGCCGCAGACACCAGCGCCAACTCGCCGCTTCCTTCCAACGTCCTCTTCGTCGGTGACCAGACCAGTTGGCACACCCTCGGTGCGCAAAACACCCTTCCATGGCTTCCGATCTACGCAGCCTCCTTCATCCTCTGCCTTCAATGCAACGCCTCGCTTCCAACAGTCGACACCGAGAATACAGGACGATATCCAGACGAGTTTTGAAGATGAGGAGACATCTCCCGCTTTGCCAGAAAATAACGGTAGACCCGAAGGCCGCCCGACGACCAATGATGACGATGACGATGATGGACACACGAGTTCACCTCTTCGCAATCGATTGGGCAAGGTAGATCAAGATGACATTGAACATGATGATATTGGATCGTCACCTTTACAGCATCGACAAAGGCCACTTGCACCTGTCAGCAAAAGACGAAAGGTTTCACATCCGCCAGAGAGTGACAATATCGACTCTCCGCCAGATGAGCTGCTCATCGATGATATAAACCGCCGACTTGACGACGGTATTCCGGCTTCAGATTCAGATCTGGAAGATGAGCTTGGTCTACACACTACGAGGGCAGCACGTGATGACCCCGGCCGAAAAGCTCGATTCAAGCTCCCAGCTTCAGAAGATACACAACCAAGCCCTCTTCCACGAACAATTTTCCGGGCTATTCCAAGCGATGTACAAGATCAAACGTCAAGCGGATCTGTTCTACCCGACATATTCTCCCCGTCACGTCGCAAAGGCAAGAAGGATTATGTCGCAGGTGGTAGCGCAGATACTGTTAGAAATTGGATCCTTGGCATAGCCACTCAAGAGTCTCACTCCGAGTCGCTTTACGAGGAGGTGGTATCGATCGTTGAGGTCTCGAATGACAACAGCGGCCGCTTCGCAGTTGCCATTGACGAGAACGGCTCACGCTGGCTACTCCCAGAACAACAGAAAGGTGGCGTTGCTCTGACGTCTAGTCTTCGTCCTGGGGCACGAATACTGATCAAGGGTCGAGCGACAAGATGGCCCATTTATTTCTCTACCGACTCTTCAGCTTCAATGACTGTTGCTGCGTATTGGGAAGTCGTCTCGCCAGGCTGAATACCTCAACCTTACCGGACCTTTGACTGTGAACGACACCATCTAAACCTTTATCGCTGTCCCAAGCAAGGGTTGTATCGCCAGCACCCCGATCCAGTCTCTTCGCGCTGATATGTGAATCTGCGTCGACTTTGAGAATCTCACAGGAGGCTAGCTGAGCTGGAATACATACACAATCGCGCGTGCCTCGTGACGGAAGATTCCGGCCATGCATTTGTAAATGCTATACTCCCAGCAATTCGATGACGCCCTTGCGAAAGATTCCTGGTAGAGGGAGCTTACCTCAGCCGTTCAGAATATTTCGATGTTCGGGTATGATCCGATAGAGCAATGGCTCGCACATACCGCACGATCGGAGCCGACTCGTTCTGCACAAGATATAGAGTTCTGGATGAGGATGCTAGACTCTGACATGACTGTATTTAAGTTAACAATACGAACCTGGCACGCCGAGACTCTCACTTGACGTACCAGATGAATCACTGTTTCCCCGCGGTATACATGTTTGGCAGTCACATAAAGGAACGAGGCTGAAGAGGCTGAACCTGCTGTAGCGGAATCAGCCGTTGTCCTTCGTCTCTCCATGTCACACTTTATGAATATTATTAGTAGTAGTCTACAAAGAGACGTGCTGGAAGGCTCGTGGATTTTCAGGTCATATCCTCCAGTACTCTACAGTCAATTAACTATTTGTTCTATTTCCGATCACCCTACACCATCCTCTATCAAATCACGATCAGGTCTGAATCTAGAAAGAGGAAAATTGTTCTCTTCGGTCAGCAAATCCGCTGTCCTTGCCGCCATGTTCTTAGCATGTGCGCGTGTCCAAGCCTGCGGTTTAGTGTCTTGTTCCGGTATTCATGGCTTCGATCTCAATGATTTTCCTTATACGGGAAACACCTACCGAATCAAATACGATCAAATCGACGTCGGCTCGAACAGCGCTGCTTGCGAACAGTTCGATCAATGTATAAAACAGCAATCGCCCAGCCGTGGGGTCCGATACGCCGGCGCCGATTGTGCGTTCCCTGAGAATTCGCAAGGCAATTTTATCGCAACCCTCAGTACCGAAAAACAATCACCGAACGTACAGGAACAGCTCATCTTGGAATGCATGAATGCGGTCATCACAGGGGGCTGTATTGCCTCGACAAGTGCGTGTTCGTGCCACGGATGCTGAGTAGTAAAGAGAGGCCAAGTCAACTCAGCGACGCAAATAACACTCTGTTGATCTCGCAATAACACAGGTTCTTCTACTCGATCAACGTCACCGCATCCAGGGAAACTCATGGAATGATGTCTTTCGTCGCTATACAAAGACCCACACTCGTTTATCGCCTGCTGGCGGGGCAAATATATCTCTAGATGGATTTGAAGGACTTCGGGTCTCTCGGGTCAAATCGAGCTAGATAATAAAAATTACTATTTGGGAGCACGTGTGATGCCCTAGCGGGGCCTTGGCTATATGCAGTGCTAAGTACTTGCTAAGCTTTTTCTATGACCCGTACACTTCCAACAACTATCACAACGTCTATAATCCCTGCACTTCTAACAATCACAATGGCTATGCCGAGAACAACAGAGCCGCATCTTCGGTCAAAGAACTCCTCAGATCGCAGATGAAGGACCATGATAGCCTAGGAGTTAAGTCGCCTCCCAGGACTATTGCAAAATGTATGCAGAATCTCGTAAAGACAATCCCCCGGTACCGGTCAAGCATTCGCCTGATGCCTTCTGCCGGGCCAAACTTCGGCGGGGTTGTGTGGCCCGGTCTGCTCAGAGAACTGAAGGCTTTGATCGTCGGAGTTTTGATCCTCAAGTCGAACATCATCGCATGGATGGCCTTGTCCTTCTTACATAGCCGACCTTGGCTATCTGCTGTGGCAATTGCGTCTGCCATTTTGCTGTGGTTTTTCTCTCAGCAACCCACTGTCGATGCACAGGAGGCTGAAGCTGGTCATGATGCCAGGCTACTAGAAACAGACTTACAGACCAGACTCTTTGAGTGCCGGACAACGCATCGACGCCTTTTCCCAGCCAAACACTCATTTTCCTACTCGTATTTCATGGTCGGTGTGCCAGTATGCTGGAAGAACTCGCATCAACAGGTACTGTTCACAAATGCGGGTGCACATTCTCGACCCTTGCACAAGACAGGATTCAGCGTATGTGCTGATGACTACCTTGCACGAGGACAGCATGAGCATGGACTTGCGGGGAAGCTCAATGACTACCTGACAACTCAGGGTGTTTCCATGACCGAGTATTCATGCGCATATCTCGTTACTGCACCTCGGTTCTGTGGATTCTCCTTCAACCCTGTGTCATTTTGGTATCTGTATGACAAGAGTCATCGTCTCAGCGCTGTGATACTCGAGGTGAACAATACTTTTGATGAACGCAGAATGTACTTTCTCCCACGAGGCCTTGAGCAGTTATCGCTTGCTTCTACCAAGTTTCAAAATACATGGGAGAAGGATTTTCACGTCTCTCCGTTTAACGATCGAGATGGACGCTATAGCCTCACTGCTGTCAATCCAGGTGAAGAAGCGGTTAATCACAATATCGACAATACCATTGTTCTCAGTTCAGAAGAGGGCAAGCCGAAGATAGTGGCCCGGGTATTTTCAACCAAGCCGGGCATCGATGCATGCAGCATGTCAACGCTTCAAACTTACTTATTTCTTGTAAGATGGTCATGGGTTGGGTTTCTCACAAATCCTCGCATACTACGCGAAGCTAGGATACTTTGGGTGAAGAAGGTACAGGTCTTTTATCGCCCAGAGGTTCTGCCTAGCAGTATTGGACGAACCGAGACACCCGAGGAGACGAAACTGGAAGTTTTCTTTCGCCAGTTCCTTATTCAACTGAGCGAGGCATCTGGAAGAGACATAACGTATATTCCTGCAGCCGGGCCTGATCGAGCGAAACCAGTCATCATCCATCAACAAAATGAAGGATCTTTGGGTCCTCAAACATCACCAATCGAGGTCAATGTCATGACGCCGGAGTTTTACTCCGAATTGACCCGTGGAAAGAATAGTCAGATGACACTTGATTGTTTCTGTTTCAGACCCTCGAATGGAGGGAAGATGTTGTACGTCTCTGACCATGATGGCCTTCAAAATGCCGTGGAACTATTGCAAAAATCAAGTGCGGCACCCGCTGAAAACCATTCCCTCAGCTGGCTTTCCCTTTTCAACAATGGTCTCCGATCAAGCGACAACTTATTCCTGGCCGGTTACAGGACGATTCAGACCCTCGTCTTTCGAACCAAGAAAGCGAACTCTGCGAATGTGGAAGAGCTAGGCTCCTTTAGCTCCTTCATGCACAGCACGTTTTCCAGTCCTGATACGATTGGATACGAGCGAATATGTCTGAAGATCATGCTTGCAGATCGTCTCGCTCTAGGGTATACATCGCTACTCATGCTCTATGTGCGTGTAGCTAGGCTTGTTGCTTTGCTTGCCACGACATCGCATCTCGTCGCCCTGTTCGAAGGGACTCGAGCTGCTGGCGTGACGGATGCTCTGTCATTGAGCATCAAGGTAACCTTGTCTTGTTGGCTAGGAAATCTTTTGGATTGAACCCTCGAAATTGAGGCCAGTAAACGAGCAAAAGTTACAATACAGACACCACCGTATTGTGGAAGGCCTTTAGTGGCTTTTGTCGGCCGAGAGTAGTTCCTTTCTCTACCTCCTACCCCAGTTTACACTCCGCTTTCCGAACCCAAACCTACCCACTCACTCATTCCTAAGATCAGTCTTTACGCTCTCATCAATAGGAAAGCAGCGATCAATATAGTGGACGGAGACTTTACAATAGTTGAGAGTCGTCGAAGTCTTAAATTTCCTCCGACTGACAGATCGTACTCACATCCTCCATTTCTAAGCCTGAGGGCCCCTACGATTATTGATTGGGCGGGGACCTCGGGCGACCACGGCATACCACGGTCTTATATTCCACACTCACTCGACACCACCCTTTTGGTGCTTTGATAAGCGATTGACATGACGCAAGCCCACTGAGTGGTGTGCGTGCCTACTCTGGAATCAATGGTTACTGACTCTTTCACTCTCCACCTGTGTGCTCATTTGTTGTCGAAGTCGCGGCATTGGCAATCAATATCCTCCGGTTGCCATATGTGGACTCTTGTCTAGAATACGAGCAACGAGAGTGGATTGGATTATTCATTCACTGCCTAAAGGTAGGCTGACGAAGAGATGGCCTAAGTATAAATATCAAACATGAGCACAGAATACTATTTATCATGACCGTTTGCACCGCCTCGATTGATTCTCAGAGAATTCGACATTGACATCCACGCTCTTCTTAACGTCGCGTGATACATAAAATACTTAGGTCCTCACTGCCAAAGATCAATCAACACTTCTACCTCGGATCAAAGCAACTGTCGACCCTCAAAACAATACAGCAACATGTCCAAAGTCCTCCTGATCCTCGGCGCCGGACCCAACATCGGCTCCCATGTCGCCAAGGCCTTCGCATCCAAGGGCTACAAGGTCGCCAGCGCCAGCCGTTCGGAGACGCCCAAATGGGAGGGCGCTGATCTGCACGTGCCCCTGGACCTCGCAAAGCCCGAGGACGTGCCCGCCGCATTTGAGAAGGTGAGGAAGGAGTTGGGGGAGCCGGGGGTTGTTATTTACAATGGTGAGTGAAATGTGGTTGTTTTTGATTATGCTTTTCATTGGGGGTGGTTGTAAGTGTGGTTTGTGGCGGGAGAGGTAAAAAGGGGGACGAGAGGATGTGGTTCTGGGGTAGGGAAATGGAGAAGTCCTGTGCTGGAGTGCTGGTTTGCACATCCTCTGGGCCTGGGATACGGCCTGTCTTGCGAACGAGGCGTAAGAGTATTTTGAGAGCTTTCCAAGAAACCTTTCGTGGGAGAGCCAATCTCTCGTCCAAAGAGAGCCCGAAACCCAAAGCCCAAAGCAGCATCTTCCATCTCAGAGTCTCTGGATACTAACCCTCCCCCTTTTTCACAGCCGCCACCGTCATCCCCGACCCATCTCCCGATGTCCTCTCACTCTTCACACCCGCCTCTCTCCCGGGCTACGAAAAGAGTCAGAACATCAACGGCATCTCCGCGCTGGTGGCGATGCACGAGGCGACAAAATCCTTCCGCAACGTG